>PVKC010019003.1:0-19333 GCA_004027635.1 Crocidura indochinensis
ATGTTCTCATTCAGTTATGTACTGTAGTGATGGGGAACAAACCCAGATGCAAGCTGGGTTTCTTCTGTCAAACTTTCTCTAGACACTGCTCTAACCTTTTAGAGGAAAGGCCAATGATAATTGGGTAACAGAAGAGAGAATTGGATTTCAGCAGGTGGGAAATGCTGCACTGGGCACCGAATATTCAGGTCATTGTACAGGAATGATTTTCGAAGCTATCACTCTCCTGAGCTGGAAAAGCCTCGAATGCAATTGAAGCTGTGCTCTAAGGTCCACAAGACTTTGTAGTTTTCAAGACTTAGGTTTTTATTTTTCAAATTTTAGTTGAGGCACCAGGATTTATAGTAGTGTCCATGAGAAGGGTTCATGCACACACCACATCTTTTGGCAGTGTTTATTGTCCTCCACTGTTTCTCTGATCCTGGCACTTTCAATCCCTCATATTCCCACTATGGGAAGCTCAGTTCTTTCTGTAGACAAGCTCTCATGCTCAGTGGCCTTTGATCATTTGTTATTCCCTTACCGTATTTCTTTATATCTCACATATAAGAGAAATCATGCCATAGCATTATTGTGTGCATATGTGTGAGGACATGTGAATTTATCTACTTTCCTGGCTAGATTGTGAATTCTAAATGAGGTTATTTTGTTCTACCAGATTCTTCATTGAATTCCTTCTGTTTTATAGGCAATGGATAGTTTCTCTCTGCGGTTCCAGATGGAAAGTTTCACTCTCACTCCCCCTTGTGGTAGATGGACATAGCCCCAGTCCCGGTCATTGGCTAGTGCAGAAAGTAGCAACCAACCTTCTTCTGTACCCCACTCAACAACCAACACCACTGACCCCAGGCCAGATACCCTACCCATGTATAACATAAAAGATACATGGCAGAACATCCTACCCCAAATAAACAATTTAATGTGTCATTATTTTAAAAATCTTAGCCCCCCACCAAGCTGTGCTTAGGTGGCCCAGTGGCCCCTCACTGAGTTCTTGACCAAGTTTCATGCAAGGACCAGAGGTTTCTGTGCTGTCTAGCCCTGTGGTGTCATAGATTTCTCCAGACACTCTTGAGCTGTTGCTGGCCATGCTTGAGGACCATGTGATACCCAGGGATCAAATGGGCTTGGCTGTCTGCAATCAAGCTGGGCCACAAAAGAACTATATCTATAGTCTTTAGGTTCAGAAAATCTTATGTGGTGCCAGGGTTTGAACCCAAGTTGGCATGATTCAAAGCAAGAGCCTTAATCCCTGTGTCACAATTTGTATTGAAAGGTAATCAGAAATGGATTTAGTATACTTAGAAATGAGCAAATGTAAATTTTTTTTTTTTTTTTTTTTTTTTTAGTTTCTGGGTCACACCCAGTGACACTGAGAGGTCACTCCTGGCTATCTGCTCAGAAGTAGCTCCTGGCAGGCACAAGGGACCATATGGGACACCAGGATTCGAACCAACCACCTTAGGTCCTGGGTTGTCTGATTGCAAGGTGAACACCACTGTGCTATCTCTCCGGCCCCGCAAATTTTATCTAAATTTGAAGTAAAAGAGGTTAAGCTCATTTACCATGCAGAAAATTTTCATCCAACAATGCAGAAAATAATTCTATAGTATTCCCTGGGACATATTTTCTGCTGATTTATGCCTGTCTGCAAGTTCAGGTCAAAGAAATACTAAGATGCATTTGATGTTATACCTTAGAAACAGCTTTGTAATCTAATAAGGCTTTTGGAATTAATAAGGTTTCCAACTTTCTTTTTATTTCATTATTCTTTTCAAATGACTTTTGATTAAGAAAAACAACAGTTATCCTTCAAGTCTCCTTCAGGATTGATTCCAGGCTCCTTTTAGACCTCCAAATCTGGTGCTCTTGTTCCTTATGTAAAATGGTGCAGTGTTTGCAGTGCTTTCCCAGCCCACATTCTCCATACACTTTGGATAACCTCTAAATCACTTAAAACTTCTTTTTTTAAAAATATCTTTATTTAAATACTGTGATTACAAACATGACTGTAGTTGGATTTCAGTCACAAAAAGAACAACCCCCTTCACCAGTGCAAAATTCCCACCAACAATGTGCCCTATCTCCCTTCATCCATAACCCCTGCCTGTATTCTAGACAGGCATTCTACTTCTCTCACTCATTAGCATTGTCTTAGTAGTTGTTAGCATTCTAACTGCACTCACCCCTCCTTAAGGTGAGCTTCATATTGTGATCTGGTCCTTCAGGCCCACATGTCTGGGTATTATTACAATAATGTCTCTTATTTTCCTTAAAACCCATAGATAAGTGAGACTATTCTGTGCATTTCTCTCTCCCTCTCACTTATTTCACTCAGCATAATAGTTTCCATGTCCATCCATGTATAGGAAAATTTCATGACTTCATCTCTCCTGACAGCTGCATAATATTCCATTGTGTGTATGTACCACAGTTTCGTTAGCCATTATTCATCTGTTAAAGGGCATCTTGGTTTTTTCCAGAGTCTGGCCATGGTAAATAGATATGCGATGAATGTAGGTGTGAGGAAGAGACTTTTGTATTGCATTTTTGTTTTCCTAGGGTATATCCTTAGGAGTGGTATAGTATGGGAGCTCAGTTTCCAGTTTTTGGAGGAATCTCCATAAAAGTTGGACGAGATGGCATTCACACCAGGAGTGAATGAGTTACTTTCTCCACACATCCCTGCCAGCACTTATTGTTCTTATTCTTTGTGATGTGTACCAGTCTCTGTGGGGTGAGATGGTACCTCATTGTTGTTTTTATTTGCATCTCCCTGAAAATTATTGATGTGAAACATTTTTTCATGTGTCTTTTGGCCATTTGTATTTCTTCTTTGATAAATTGTTCATTTCTTCTCCCCATTTTTTGGTGGGGTTAGATGTTTTTTTATTCTTGTTAAGTTCTGTCAGTAACTTGTATATCTTAGATATTAGTCCCTTGTCTGTTGGGTATTGGGTGAATAGTTTCTCCCATTCTGTGGGTAGCTTTTGTATCCTAGGTACTATTTCCTTTGAGGTGCAGAAGCTTCTCAGCTTAATATAGTTCCATCTGTTTATCTCTGTTTCCAATCGTATGGAGAGTACTGTTTCAGCCTTGAAGATGCCTTTAGTCTCAATGTCATGGAGTGTTTTACCTATGTGCTGTTCAATATACCTTATGGTTTCAGGTCAGATACCCAGGTATTTAATTCATTTGGATTTGACTTTTGTGCATGGTATTAGATGGAGGTTTGGGTTTGCTTTTTTGCAAGTGGCTGACCAGTTGCTCCAACACCTCTTGTTGAAGAGGCTTTCCTTGCTCCATTTTGCATTTGTTGCTCCTTTATCGAAGATTAATTGATTGTATATCTGGACATAGTCTCTGAATACTGATGTCTATTCCACTGATATGAGGGTCTGTCTTTATTCCAGTATCATGCTGTTTTAATGATTATAGCTTTGTAATACAATTTAAAATTTGGGAAATTGATGCCATCCATACTCTTTTTCCAAAGGATTGCTCTAGCTATTTGTGGGTGTCTATTGTTCCAAATGAATTTCAGGAGTAAATCACTTAAAACTTCTAATATGGTACAGATGCTATGCAAATAGTATTAGACTGAATTGTTTAGGTAATGATGAAAAAGAAAAACGTCTAAACCTGTGTGGTATTAACTCAACCGCCGAAGACCTAATACATATTATGTATTTCTCAGGTTACCCGGCTCTGTAAATGCGAAACTCATGAATTCGAGGGCTTATTGTATTCAACATACATTTGTTAAGATGCAAATAGTTACTTTAGGCAAGAGAGATAGAACAGCAGGAAAGACATAGGTCTTGTATATGGCCACCCTGGCCAAGATTGAGGTTCAATCCAAGTTGCTACTAAGGCCCCGTAGCACAGATTTGGGTCACAGAGCCCTGAAGTACTGCTGGATGTGCTTTCAGTAGTTACCTTAAATTAGAACACTAAAATTTAATTAAATACAACTTTTTAAATTAATTTTTTTAAATTAAACTCCTTTTTAGATTTAGTTTAGTTACTATGTCTAGCTATTCTATCAGTCATAATTTCCAAAGGCTGGACATTACACTTTGAAAAAGGGCCTAAGCTTAACCTCTCAAATCTTGTGATGGCTTTGGTAGGTGCTGGAACTTCAGTCCAAAATGGAAATGAAAGCTCATCTGATAATATGTGCTTAGTGTTCCAGACACTCATTATTTCTCTTGGCTTCATAAATCAACATACTTTTTCACTTCAGGATTGTGAACTCTATATATGTATATTAAAATTTCTCTCCAAGTCCCTGATTTATAATTCTGAATCTATGTATTCCTAAATAGTTCATTTCAAACTGAGTATTGATTAAATCAAGCTAAGTCCTGGCTTGTTTTTACTTTCTTCTGTATATTTGTTTTGCTTTATGGTAGCATTGATATGTCCCATTAAGTTCTAACTCTGGACAAGCTGGGAAGGAATATGTGAACAATTTCTCAGCTTGGACTGGGGATATGACTCAAAGGGCTGGAGAAAATGCCTAACATACACAGTCCCAGAGTCAGTCCCTGGCATTGCATTGCTCCTGGGAACTGCAGGGAGGTCTATCTCTGGATGCCCTCATCAGTGCTAGGTAAGAACCTCATCAAATTACTCAGCTTTTCTTATGAATAGAGAAATACAAATCAAAACCATAATGAGAAATGCAAATCAAAACTGGTTGGCCAGAGTGGTAGCTCAGTGAGAGTGGAAGCTCAGTGGTAGGGCATTTGCCTTGCACATAGCTGACTCAGAACGGACTGTGGTTTGATCCTTGGTATCCCATATGGTTCCCCAAGCAGGAGTGATTTCTGAGCACATAGCCAGGAGAAACCCCTGAGCATCACCGGGTATGGCCCAAAAACAAAACAAACAAACAAAACCTTATACTGGTGAAAATGCCCAATAAAAGATAAGAAACAATGGAGATGGTGTAGAGAAAAATGAACTCATGTATACATTTAATGAGAATGTAAATTGGTGCAGCTTCTCTACAAAACAGTATGGAGATACCCTAAAAACGAATATTCCATTTATCAAGTTCATGGCTAGAAACATTTTTGAAAGAAAACATTTATTTGGGCCACAGCAATAGTACAGTGTATAGGGCGCTTGATTTGCTGACATGGGTTCTAGTCCCTGGCATCCCTATGGTTCCCTGAGCCCACTAGAAATAATTTTCCTGTGTGCAAAGTCAGGAATACCTCCTGATCATCACCACATGTAAACCAAAACAAACATATTAAACAAATAAATTTAATTTGATTTAATATGTGAATATATGAAATCCTATTTTCATTGATGGCAGATCTATTCATAATAGACAAAGCATGCAATCAACCCAGGTACCTTGGGACAGATGACAAGACAAAAAAGCAGTGATAAATATATTTAAATACATATATGTGTCTTCTGAGACAAAATGAATGGAACTTGAAGTGATTCTGTTGAATTTTCATTCAATAACCAATGAAATTCAATTTCACTTGTTAATAATAAAGTACATGAAGTTTAATTTATTCAATAACAAAGTAAAGCAAGTTACGGGGCAGTTTCATTCATATACGAAATATAATAACCCAAGCAAGTGAACTGACAAATTGCAATAAAAACATCTTAGACTGAATAGTATGGTATTTACCAGAGAAAACATTGGTGGCATGAAGAAAGAAAGCAATTTGGCTAGAACAAGTACTCTAGAACTTTCCTGGTGCATGTAATGAGCGATACAGAGAGTGTGTGGAGTTGTATTACTATCAAAGTTTTACAGTATTATTCACCACGGATAAATCAATAAAGTGTGACTTATATACAAATGAAAACAAGGGCTGGAGGGATACTATAGCACATAAGATGCTTACTTTGCATGCAGCACACTTGACTTGATCTCTGGCACCCATTATGCTCCCATGTCAGGAATGATCCCTGAGTAAACCTTGAGCTTCTCCAGGTTTGGCCCAAACATCCTAATTCACCCCTAAAAATAAAAACAACTTTACAATATACTTTTGCTTTCCAGTCTAAAGGCTTCCAAAAGAGCATGTGTTCTATATCACAGCTTCATACAGTATGTAAGCCTGAATTGTGACTCCACCTCCCTTTTGAAACATTTGAATACTCTGATTCTTCTTCCTTTTTAAATCTTTAATTAAAAAAATCAAAGCAGCTGAAGGCACTAATTTACACAATAAATGTAATTATTACATGATAGTCTACCGACTTGCTGAATTTGGGACCACAGCAAAGCATTTTGGTGCACAGCAATTTAAAATAATTGTTCTTTTCTAAGTAGAAGGGAAATGAGCTGGTCTGGCAGATCAGCCTGCTTAGGCAATATGTCTCCATATGTCAGTTCACCGCTCTCTGCACCACCTGCTTGAGTCCCCATCAGGGACACAGACCGATGAGATCACTGCAGCAAGCTATAGATCTCAGGCAAGTTAACCGGCCTGCTTTGCTTGGTAATGAGGAGAGTGTCTCTGGAAAATGGGAAATTGGAACCTGTCACCTCTCAGCACTCTGATGAGTGATTGCTATTGTTTTGCATCTCTGTAGGGTAAGCACAGTTTATTAACTATTTTTCAGCCCCGAGAGTTGAATGTCATTCTTATTTTACAGGCTAGAGTCCGAGAAGCATGTTGTGAAACAGAAGTGTTGAAATCAAAGTGATGTGAACCACTTTCTGTGAGTCTTGGGAAGCCAGCATTACCTGCTAGGAGCAAATGCAGTGATAAGGTGTTTTTCAAGGTGATTCTGACTAGATCATCCATCAGAGTGTCCTTGGAGAGGGTCTCACACATTGTTTATCTCTTAGGAGTGACTTTGCTTCCCTAAATCCTGAAGTCAAAATTCACGAATACTAATGGTACTGTAGCCACCATGAAAGGGTGACAATCCTTTTAATCTTTACTGATTTTTATTAGGGCTTAATTGTTGAAGAATAGGCATGCCAGAATTATGTTAGAAAATCATCTTTACTTAACAGAGGTAAGTTTCTCAATAGTCACTATTTCATTTTAACGGAATTGGTCTCTTCCTCTCTACCCATTTGTTTTGTTTCATCTTGGGGTGAATTGAAGGAGTTATGGTCTCATGTATATCATATACATGTTTGTGTTTTTTTTTAACCAATCAGCTACACTGTCTGCTCCACTTACTTTTCTCTTAAAAGAAAAAAAAAAGCAATGAATAAATTAATATATATTTTGTTTTTGAGTCACATCTGGCAGTGCTTAGGGGTTACTTTTGGTTCTGCATTGAGGGATTACTCTTGGAGGGCTCAGAGGGCACACATAGAGTGTGAGGGATTGAGCCCAGTTCTGCCTTGTGCAAAGAAAATGCTCTTTATAATCTCCAGCCCCATAAACAATATTCTTATTGAGAAAATTATTTTATTCTTAGGAAATTACGAAGAGAGTAAAGAGCTTGGAAAGTTCAAACTATAATTTGAGATTACTTGGTAATAATGAAAGAAATTGGAAAGAAAATACCCACCTTATGATTAAATAGTACCATTAAAAGATTTTTTTTATTGAAGAACAATAGTTTACATGATTACATATGTTTTAGGGGAGCATCTGCAGGTCTTTTCAAAGTGCATGTTAAGCTACCCTTGCCACCAAATACCAGCATTCTTTCACCATATTCCATTGGATCCCCTATCCTCTTACAAAACCTTTTCTCCCACCCTTCTTTGAATAGTCAGAGCTCTGCTGTTGGGTCCAGGGCTAGCTCTCATTGGCTTGATCTGTTCCTGTGCTCTGCTTCTCTGCCTATTAATGAGACCTCCTGACATTGGTCTTTCTTCTTTGTCTTCTTTGTCACCTCTGTCACTTAACATGACCCCTCCAGTTCCATCCATTTAAGAGTAAAAGACAGGATTTTATTTTCTTAATGGCTAAATGCAAGATTCCATTTCAATAGCTCATTAGTATTCCACTGTGTTCATATATAATATAATAATATGTAATATTATATGACTATATTATAATGTAATATATAATAACATATAATATCTTCTTTATCCACTATCTACTAATCTTCTTTTGGGTAATTGGGTTGTTTCATATCTTAGCTATTGTAAATAAATAATACTGAAATAAACTAAGTGGTTATATATCTTTATAGTGTTAATTTATGTTAGTGCTTTTTTGTATTCTTATGAGTTCTTAAAAGTTAACATTTTTGTGTTCTTTACATAGGCATGCAGGACTAAAATTGCTGGATCATATTGCTAGATATAATATTAGTTCTTTGAGAAAGTTCTAACCTGTTATTCATAGAGAAACAATATACCAATATACAAGATCAATATACATTCCCTGAAAAAGTGTACATGGGTTCTTATTTCTCAACACTCTCTTCAACACTTGTGAAACTACTTAATAGATCTTGTTCAGAATTTATAAAGTAACAATGGAAGCAAGATCAAAATGAGGAAACAGGGTCAGAGAGATAATACAGTGGGGAAGGCATTTATCTAGTGTGCATCCAACCCTGGTTTGATTCCTAGCACTACATATGGTCCCTCCATGTGCTGCCAAGAGTGATCCCAAAGCAAAAAAGGTGGAGTACAGTGGAGTGTGCCTCTCACTTCCACACAAAAGAGAAACTATGAGAAAAGTTCTCACACTATAAGTGTAAATAGAGTGTCATAAAGCTATTGCTTCATTTGCTTGCATTTGCATGTGTATGTGTGTGGTTATGTGCACATCATGACAAGATATAGAATACATTTTTGGAATTGGTAGAAAAGTTTGAGAATGATTGCATTTATATTTGAGTAGAGGGAGATGAAAAGAACCAGATTCTTTGTGGCACTTTAGCAGGGTTTCTATCTCTTGGGCAGAGACACCCCCCCTGAGTAGATTTCATGACCCATTATATAGCAATTAGGTTGCTTCCACAGTCAGGACTTATTTATTTCCAGGATTTATTTCCTTCTACAATATACTAAGAACCTTAATTCCCCCATAGCTGTTGCTGGACCAAGCACTTTGCTGTAAGGGTAACCCTATGTTCCTAGATCTGATCCAGTTCTTGTCTACTCTAGTAAGTTGAGTTGATCTCTCATTTGTAACCCAAGGACACATACATATATGGTTTTGACAATCATTATTGCACTTCATTTACCAGTCTTCTTTTAGTCTTTTTAAGCAGGAGTGTTCTTTTTCTTTTTTCTTTTTTTTTTTTTTTTTGGGTTTTGGGTCACACCTGGCAGTGCTCAGGGGTTACTCCTGGCTCCATGCTCAGAAATTTCTCCTGGCAGGCACAGGGGACCATATGGGGCACTGGGATTCGAACCTATAACCTTTTGCATGAAAGGCAAACGCCTTACCTCCATGCTATCTCCCGGGCCCCAGGAGTGTTCTTTTTCACTCTAGATATTTTCACAAAACATTTTATGCAAAGAAAAATTTATGATAACACATTGAAATCAAATGAAAAGAAATTCATCATGACACTGCAAGAAACATGTTCTCTAAAATGAATCAAATCAATGTTAAGGCACTGTAGTAATCTCTTACCGTACTATGGATAAAAGACCAAACCAATGTTGTGATATGTGCATCTTTGCACTAAGAATGTAGATGGTGAGATAAGAGAGAGTCTGAAGCAGAGCATTCACTCTGGAAAGTGGCAGAGGAGAGGACAAATTGGCCTTGTCACTATTATCATCTTCAGTGATTTTAGCAGGTTCTTCATAGAGCAGGTTACTTTAACAAGTTTCCATTAACTTAATGTCTTCCAAATCTAAACAATATGCTATGTTTTCAGTTCTAGAACTTAACAACCTGACATAAAACTAACATCAAAATTTTGTCTATTCCCTTACCTACTTTCCACAGCAGAATTTTTTTTTGTTTTGTTTTGTTTTGCGGGCATAGCTGGAGGTACCCAAGGCTTACTCCTGGCTCTGCGCTCAGAAATCACTCCTGGTAAGGTTTTGGAACGAGATGTGGTGCTGTGGATCAAACCAAGGTTGACCACATGCAAGTCAAGCACCTTAATCCCAATACTACATCTCTCTGGCCTCTATTTGCCTTCTTCAATTTTAAGCCTAAGGTTTTTGTTTGTTTGTTTATTTTTAATCAGAGTCTTTTCTGAATGAAATAGATAATTTATTTGATTTCCACCCCATCCTCCTCTAGTCTTCTTTCCTTCTTTTAAAAATAGGTTTTGGGGACACACCCAGTAACCTGGAAGTGCTCACAAATCACCTCTATGCTCAGAAATCACTTCTGAAATTGTTTGTGAGACCATATGTCGTATTAGGATTTATCAAGTGTCAGCAATCTGCAAAGCATGTGCCTTAACTCTTGTATTTCCTCTATAGCCCTTTGCTTCATCCTTTATCTGTAAGGACTCAGTGATTTCACTTGATCAACACAGAAAATCACCTCATCTCAAGATCCTTTATTTAATCATTCCCCCACAAATATGTTTTGTCTTGTAAAGTAACATTTGCACAGATCCCAGGGATCAAGATATGACCATCTTTGGGGAGGCTAATTACTGGGAGGTAATTACTGGGAGTGCTAATTACTGAGAAATAATTACTAGGGAGATACACTTACATCCTACTATAAAGCAGTCTAAGAATATATTCTGTAATAATTCTTCCTATTGCTCCTAGTTGTGGATATGGCTTCACTGTTGGTGAAAGTTTATAGTGAAAGTGCTAGGTTGCTGGAATCATTCTTTCTGGGTACATGCAATCTTTAAGGCTGTAGCTCTGGTCACTCTGTACCTAGTATGGCATTGCCTGCTTTTCTTATGTGCTGTACTTTCTCAGAAACAAGCTGCCAACTCTCTAGCAGTGACTTCCCACCATGTAACTTCATCTGTGTCCATCCCTGCAGGTCTTTGGGATTTGGATTTTTAAAGCACAGAAATAGTACAGCAAGTAGGGTAATTGCCTTGTATGTGGTCAACCCAGGTTTGATCACTGGCATCCCACATGGTTCCCTGAACACTACCAGGAATAATTCCTGAGTGCAAAGCCAGGAGTAACCCCTGAATATCTTCAGTGTGGGACCCCCCTCCCCAGAAGCATATCCTCTACTTTGCATTTGGTGTAATTGTTATTTTTAAGCCTTCCCCATTCTGTTTGGATTGGAGTCTGGAGCTTAAAAGACAGAAAGAATAGTGACTAAAGCCCACAGATGAAGCTGAGGATAAAAACCACAGGAGAAGAGAGGCTACAGAGCTTTCAAGGAGATCTAGAAGATAAAGCCCACAGCAAAACTCAGAAGCTGGATTTATACATAAAGGGAAGGGTCAGAGATAAAAAAAAAAATCAACCCATGAAGGCTGAGGGGAAAAATATACGCTTGCACACAGGAGAAACTGTTTGATAAAAATCACCTGCAAATGCAGGAACATCACTGGCAGACAACCCAGAGCTCTGTTTGATATCTAAAATTCCAGGTCCACTGGGCAAAGGTAACAGCACTCACCTCAGGATCTGACTCCATGCTTTCCAGTAGGATGGTCGCTATTTAACCAAATGCCAAGGTCAAGGGCTTGTGAAATATCCTCCTTTTTTCTCTCTGCTCTGTCTCTTTTCTGTAGAATACAATGGGTTGTGGGGAATAAGGAGCTGGTGAGAAGCAAAGACAATGAAGGTACACCTAGGTCCTTGAATCAGTTTCTACCATCATCTCTCCAGGGATGGCAAATCAGGTTTGGGCAGCAAAGGGTCACCTTGGATGGAAGAGACTCTCTTAAAACCTAAGGACTCTAATGTCCTCAGCTTTCAAGCCTGTGATTGTCTTAAAACATAGTTCTCCCCTCAGGATTAGCTTGGACTGCAGTCTCAAAGCATCTTTGAAAGTATTAGGCGCTGAGTCACTCCTTATAAATTATAATAGCCCTCAGCAACCTCAGCGTGCCTGAATAGAGATAAAGTCTATGATGATGTAATTTGTAGAAAAACTAGCCTTGTGTTCAGGGTAATTTCAGAACAAATAGAGGCATTTCTAATCAGAAAAAACTAAAAATAGGTTTTTGGAAAATTTCGTAAAAATGATTCATTTAGACACCAGAGATGTTTAGGTCAAAGATAGGCAACTATGCAGGGAAAAAAAAAACAGAATTATGAGAGAGAAAAAGGGTCCACACACACCCCGATTCATGAGTGTTTGGAAAGGACTGCACATTCCTATTGTGATCATGCTTCTGTGTTGTTAGTATAGTAAGGAAAACCAGGTTAGCTGGTTCAAGTTTGTGTTTTTCTCTACATGGACACACTTCTACGTTCAAAGCATCAGGCATAGACTCTGGGCTTGTGTTATCCAGATGTACTTACGCCCAAGGCCTCTCTGCCAGGGCCACATGTGCTCCATGAGGAAAACAACTGAGCCATTGACAGGGCCAGAAATCTGCGACATAAGTTTCCTCCCTCGGTGTCAATGCATTGAGAGTAGTAGGAGATTCTATCTGTGCGCTTGCACTCCCATCTGTGCGTGCTATGCGTGAACTGTGCTTGAATTCAGAAGTATCTATTTATGTCCAGAATAACTGTGTCTTGATCAAATAGGATTCATGTGTGCCTGTCGTCCTGAGGAGACACAACTGGGCCGGATGCAGCTCTGTCCTGTGCCCACCCGCTCCCCCACCCGCACACACTTCCATCCTCCCTTGATTCAATGGGATCCAGGCATTTTCCAACTGAACAGCTGTGGCTTGGGGAGCATCCAGGTGTTTTTCTCACTGAATATTTGTGGAATTGGCAGGACCCTGGGTATTTCCTTTGCTTTCTCTTGCTGGGAATTATTATAATATATATGATGTCTATGTGTTTCAGTGAACTTTGTTTTGTCCCAGAAAACAGATCGGCTCCCTTTACTTTACACAAAGAGCAATTACACCTCGGGCAATGTGGAAAGGATTAAATGCTATTTATCTTTCTTTACTAGCTGCATCCTCTTCCCTGCTGTCTTATATAAATACATGAGTATTTTGAGTGAAACCTTTGAGTGAAAGCCAATATGTTACCTTTCCACACTGAATAATGATCTGCTCAGAAGGTGTTGCTTTATTGCATTGTGGGTGTCACACCTGTTCTGAGACAGCCATCCACTTGTGAGAAACCTGTTGGCTTTGGCTGTGGTTTCTGATTGAAGAAGCAAATCAGCCCCCTTAGGGCTGGCAAAGAGTAGGCCCAGAATACTGGTGTGTGGTTTTGGTTTCCACATCTTATACACTCTATAGGGTGGTTGGAAAGAGTTCAGAGAACAGAAACAAAATGATTAAAGGACTTGCAAAATAAGGAGCTGGGATTATTTCATCTAAGGAATGACTTTCAGAAAAAGCAAAATAGCCTGTGTGTGTACACATGTGTGTACGTGTGAGTGTGTGTATGCACATATGTGTGTACGTGTGCAGGTGTGCACTAAATACAGAGTTAGAGAAGCCAAATATTAAAAGCTGTTTGAACAGTTTTGACTGACCTCTGTAAGTCAATTGGAGCCTTGTGCAAGAAGAAATTGATCCCAAACATTGGGGAGGTGAACAAGTAATTTAGAACATAAGAGAACCCAGGGACCATTGGTCAGGAATTACTGTGGTCTGTTCAGTCTCAAAACGACTATACTATTATCTCTAACATAAGAAGATTTTTTAGTATACATAATTCCTATGGCCCAGTTTTTACTAGATTTAAAAATTCAATAAGTCTAAATTGACTTAATATTATATATTTCTTTCCAAATCACATGATAAAATATAGATGTAAAATTATTAGCCAGTTATTTCTTGTCATCCCAAAGGATCTGAGAAAATAACTATGTGTTTATGTTAAAAACAGATTCTATGGCTATACAAAATTTAATAATTTTATGTTGAATTGAGAAATTAGAATAGATAAGTGTAGACTAAATTTTCAAACTTAAAAATTGAGAAAACACTATTAGTTCTCTCAGTAACTTAGACCTTAAGTTAGGGGAGTATACTTGAGTGCCTATCATGTGATTGTTTATCTGGACAAGATTTCCATCATATCCAGGTTCCTGATTTTAGGGCTGTAAGGACACAAAATACATGCAGATACTAAATCAGAGCCTTGCATATTGCACTAAATCATCTTCACTTCTCAGAAAGAGAAGGTCATTGACTCACATAGTTGTGGGGCTGGCAAGTTCAAAATCCATAGAGCAGGCCTACAGCCTGAAATCTTGGGCAGGTATTTGTTCTGTCAAGGTCCTTAAGTAGAATTTCATTTCCTTCAGACAGTCTGGATTTGGTTCACTAGACCATCAATTGATTTGAGTCCCACATGGATTTTCAAAGGTAATCTTCACTTAAAATTAATTATTTGTATCAGGCATACCTATAAAATATCTTGACAGCCACTGGAGAGGGTAAGCTCTTTCCTTTTTGCATGTGACTTATCATGGTTTCATCCCCAGCACCATCTAGGTTTCCTGAACACAGAGCCCGGAGTAAGTCCTGAGCACCGTGGGTGTGTTCCCAATTCAAGAAAAAACATAAAAAGAAAAGAAACAAAATACGATGGCATCAATATCTAGATAAGTATTAGATAATACCTTTGGACCCCACAGTGTAGTCTAGTTGATTTATAAATTTTGGCAATTACAAACTCTTTATTTGGTGTTTGGGCACATCCAGTAGCACACAAGTGATACTCTCGATTCTGAGCTCATAAATTACTCCTGGCAGGCTCTGGGAACCATATAGGTTGCTGGGGATCAAATCAGAGTAGACCATCTGCAAGAAAAATGCTCTACCTTCTGTGCTATTGCTCCAGCTCACAATCATAAACACTTGATATCTGTTTTTAGGACACATGTCCAGAGAGGGCAGGGGCACTCCTTGCTGTTACTAAGCAGGGAACTGTCCCTTGGGAGAGATGAAGTTAGGAAGCACTTTGTATTTAATATGGTCCTCCCTCTCTGATTTGAATTACCATTTTAAAATTCTGTTTCTTTGTGTTTCATTACCAAGCAGACACTTCACATGACTGTTCTCTTATCTTCTTTTCACACAAATACACAATCCTAAACTCACCTCTGTTAGCTACCAACTTCTGCAAACTGTCTCTGTGACTTCAATGACTCAAAGGTAAGATCATCTGCTTTTAGCAGAAATCATGCAGAATAGAAATTGACCAATGAAGAATTCAGAAGATCATGGACAATTGCATGACATAGTTGAGGTTCATATTACAATTTCACCTTTTAAGGCCTATGTGGCTTTGGCCAAGCTCTCTGCAGTACTCCTGAACTTCTCTTTCTTCATCTGTGAGGTTTGGAAAGTACTTAGAATTCTATCTGTAAATAGTTGTTTTGATCAGTTTTGATTATTTAATTATTGATTAATAATAATTTGATTATTGCTAAATGGGCCCTTATTAGCTATTTGGAATATTTAAGGTACAAGTACAGGACTAATTCACAACCTGTGGAAAAATGCTTTTGTCAGGGGACTTCCTGTACTATTTGAACCACACAACACTGCACAAGAGTCTGCTCTAGGCCTTGATGTTTGGGATGATTTTTGATCACATACTTGGAATTTGAGGTCTTCCGTCTCAAACTCAGAGAAACTGAGAAGTCAGAGTTTGATGCTTCTGATAATTCCCAAATTCCCAACAAATTTACATCTAGAGTATTTCAACATACAAATCATGGAAAGCAAGAGAGTAATATCAACATTTTTATTGCTTTTAAGTGCAAGTTCAGACACATGGACTCATTTAAGCTTCATAGCACCTCTGCAAATGAACTAGTATGATATCCAGTATTGAGATTAGAATTGAGAAAAAATAAGATTGAAACAGCTTCCCCCCACATTATCAAGCAGAACCAGGAATGCTGAGGTTGAAAGTCTACATTCTGATGCTTCCTTTAAGGTCAGATCTCAAGCAGGTTTTTGTATGATGCTGCCTATAATGGATTATTGTTGTTGTCATATTTGAGAATTATCTTCTTCTTTTAACTTGACTGGAGATTGAATTCTCAATTTCAGAACATTTCTCAGAACACATATAGAATGGTCTTGTTTTGCAAGGAGACCTGCATATGCTTGAAACATAGAGCCTCAAAAGGAAAAGGAAAACAGATGTTTGAAGTTTTCGATTGTTCCCTTTGTTTCTAAACTAAACTGCTCTAGAAGGAATATAAGTATGAGGTGCTAGATAGTACCGTGGGTAGGATATATGCCTTGCACCCCTCCAGAGGTCATATCTAGGTTTAATCCCAGTATCCCTTAGGGTACCCAAGCATCACTAGTAGTAATTCCTGAGTGCAAAACCAGGAGTAATCCCTGAGCATCACCAGATGTGTCCCTCCCCCACCTTAAAAGCATGTCGGTGAGAGATGCAGAAAATGTGGTGCTCTTTCATGTTTTTAGACTCAAGTCAATACTAGATAGCAAGTTTTTAAGATCAATGGAAGTATTAAAATAGATTTAAGAAGCACCACAGAATGTTTCTAACTGTGAAAATATAATTTATCACACTAAAGATGCTCATGATGCTCATGGTCAATTAATTATGAACTGTGGCTCCATATCCCTCTTTTCCCCTTTTTCCTTTTGACCACACCTGGCAATGTTCAGGGTTTAGTCCTAACTCTTCACTCAGGAATCACAACTGGTACTGCTTAGGGGACCATATGGGATATCAAGGATTGAATCCAGGTTGGCAGCATGCAAGAAGCACTTTACCTGCTGTACTTTGGTCATTTCATATCCTTCATTGAAGGGACTCATGTCTCATTCATTCGTCTATGATCAGCTCAAACAACCGACCATCCTTCCAGCCCTCCAACAATGGTTAGTGATTGTACATTCATTTTGTGATAGACACTGTTTCAGAGGCTGGAGTACAGCAGTGCTTAAATTATATATATAAAAGGATGAAGTTAAGTTGATCCAATAAAACTTGTTTTATTCATTATGGATATGAATTATCTTTAATGAAATATAAGATCTTGAGTTTGCAGTGGAGAAACTACATGAGTAAGAAAAGGATCAAGAAAGGCCCCTCTGAAAGCTTGACATTTGAGTTGTGATCTAAGAGAAAGAGCCAAGACTTAGCAAAGCAGAAGAAATAGCTTCCAGGCAGAGAGTTTCCAACAATTCAAGATTCTGGTCTTAGTCCCTTCAGGCTAAGTGTGTGTGTGTGTGTGTGTGTGTGTGTGTGTGTGTGTGTGTGTGTGTGTGAGAGAGAGAGAGAGAGAGAGAGAGAGAGAGAGAGAGGGAGAGAGGGAGAGAGAGAGATTTGGGAATAACAGAAATTAACTTCTACTATTTGGGAAGGTGGAATGAGGTTAGGATAGACTTGGTCACAGCCTTCATCCTGGTGGCCACCTGCTCCCTTCCTTATTTTGGTTGATAGAGAGCAGAGAGCTGCTAACTTTTGTAACTCTTGTTAGGCTACAAATTCCCTTGATTTTATCTAGTCCTCATTACCTCCAGAAGACTCCACTTCCTAGAATTACCCAATTGAGTAGCAGAATTTCAACAGGTGAGGTGTGGGAGTGGACAGGAGTGGACAGTCTGGAACAGGATTCCAGACCAGAGACAGGGCAGAACAGGATCAAGGGCTAGGTTGGAAAGTCAGAATGATGGATTGAGGGGCTAGAGACATAGTAGGGCACTTGCCTTGAATATGGCCCACCAGGGATTGGACCTCCAGTTGGGCCTGGCGTGGCCCCTAAACAACAAGAAAAGTGGATTGAGTTTTGCTTGCACTGTTGGTAAGAAATTTGAATTATAATTCAAGTAAACTGACAATAAATTGGCAAGATCTAAGCAGAGGGTGACGTGATTTGAATTAGATTTTAAAACACCAACCTGGATGGGTGGCAGAGAATGAGTGATGGGTGGGGAAGAGCCAGCAAGATGATTAGGGTGAAACTGCAAGAGGCGAATATGTAAGAGATGCTAAAGATTTCTGAAGATTCTCCTAAATATGAAGGAAACTTCCTCTATGAAATAAAGCCAAATTAATTTTTATAACGTCTCCATGTTCATGGAATATGCCCTTTAACATAGAAATTGTCTTAAGATTATTTTTGCCTAAGAGGACTAAATGGCTGTGGTTTAGCCTGATAGATCACTCTATAACGACGTCTTAATGTAGCCGCAGGGACCTACTTAAGGTCCTTGGTCCTCCCTAAAGGAGAGCCACAGCATCTAGGAAATTAATTCGTTCCTCTGGCCGAAATGTGAAATTGCAGAACCACTTCCTAAATACGGCCAGTCATTCTTAAGAGAGCCGGATCTTCCCTGAACTGGCTTTATTAGGGGCCATTTGTCATCTCTTCTGCTAGCGATGGGTCATGGAGAAGAAGACCTGCGACTGTGAGTGGCCATTTACTGCCATTTGTCTCGAGCTCAGCCACCAGCTAGTTTGAAAAGTGGTCCGGAGGAGCAGCAGCCCAGACCGCAAACTTCCCGGCTTTAAGACTGCGGAGCCCCGGGTGGAGGGTGGGCGGGCCCAGGCCCCCAGCTCTTCTGCGGGTAGGTCCCCGCCTTCACATTCCTGGAAATGTTGTGATGGCGCTGAATGCATAAAAAGTGTTGTTCACAAGCCGAATCTATTGTCATCCCCGCTGGCAGAGGAGTGACAGGACGCTGGAGTAGCGCGGAATCAGAAAGCTTGGGTTGGCACCATGTGAGTCCCAGATTTCTCCGGATTTCACCAAGGTGGCTCCAAGTTCCGCACTTCCTCCGCGCCCCCCGCCCGCCCCTTGCAGTCATCCTGGCTCCAGCTGTGCACAGGCCTCCGACTCCATCTGTCCTTCCGCTGGGGACAGGCCTCCCTAGCCAAATGGAACGCAAGTTTGGCTCGCCAAAGTCATCGGAACCCTCTATCCTCTCTCCCCGCTCCACCAAGGGCGGGTGGAAGGGACCGTCCAGGGGATGGGGAGGGCGAGCGTAGGGTCACCTCCGCTCCACCCATAGACACCTAGTAGGTCCATCCCGGGCAGTACATCCCATCTCGCACCCCGGGTTCTTTTTCCTCGTCTCCCTCTCGGACCCCGCGGCCACCGCGCCTGCACACAGCAGGTCGGAGAGTTTGCCCTCCTGTTCGCCGCGTCACTAGGCGGGGGGCGGAGGCTGGGGCGGGGAGCGGTCGAGCTCCGAGCTCCGGCCCCCGGAGCCGCCCCCCAAGACCCCTCCTCCCGAGCCTTCACTCCACCCCCTTCCCCAGCCCGACCCCGTCTCCTCCTGGTGCGTGCGCGCGCTGGAAATAATCGCATCCTTTTTGGCAAGAGAAAGAATGCACCTGACTTTACCAGGGGGGAAGAGGCAGCCGAGCAGAACCAGGAGCAGATGTCAA
>PVKC010019004.1:0-19251 GCA_004027635.1 Crocidura indochinensis
TGGTCCCCTCTGTGTCTAGCATGCTGTAGATTAGGTATCAATTCTGTTGTCATTGACTTTGGATTAAGTATGATCATTTTTTAATTTCTACTTAATGTTTATGCTACTGTTTGGTCTTGGTACCCTCCATTGTTTTTGCCTCCATTTGTAAGGCGGAACAATATGATTCAAGTGGTTCTGTTTGAAGGAAAGAAAAAATATAATAAAATGGGGCAAAGATCAAACAAGCAAAAAATGGAAGGAGTTCTTCTAGAGGCTACAGATATTAATTTAAGAGATGAAAGGGTAAAAGGAAGAAAAGCATAACAACAATACAAAAAAAACCCCTCAAAAAGCACCACAGCAATAAAGACAAGAATCACATAATAACGATGGTCCTGAAATAAAAACAAAACAAAGCACAAAAAAGAAAAACAACAATAAACACTAACAAAACTAAAAAAATTAATTTGTGCTTCTCTCTTTTTTTTTCTTACATAGGCACAGTAAATATTGGGGAGATTATAAAGGGAATTCCCCTGGCCTAAGAGATACAGGGTTTCTTGAAGTATACTGCCATGGGAATCACTGCAGGCTCTGTACATGTTCTTTTAGTCTCTCCTAAATCATTTTGTGGTGTCTGGAAACTTTCTGTTCCATCGTGGATGATAAAATCATGCCTCTGTAGCTAGAGATCTTGGTATTTTCACAGGTCAAAGGATGGAACCTAGGATGGAGGCTTTCTTTACAGTTCTAAGAGTTGTGTTCCATCACTGTTGTTTTTATAAGTTTTAGGTCTTGGTTTTTGCCCTGATCCTAGGATGAAGCCTAAGATAGAGTCTTTCAGTATGTTTCCAGAAGATCTGCTCAGTTACAGTTGTCTCCATCAGAAAACTCTGGAATTAGAGATCTTTGTTGTTGTGCATATCATAAGACAAGGCCTAGACTAGGATCTTTGTTTTTTATATGTCCCAGGATAAGTTCTGCCTGTCATGGTTATCACAATCAGTCTTCTGTAGATAATGAACTTGGCTATTTTTACAACTGCCTGAGTATTGTTATTAAGTTTCAATGAGTCTCATGAGTTTTATCTATCTTGTTTCTGTTATCTTTCTTTCTGTGTATAGGTATTTCCTCCCACTCCAGCCTGATTCCTAGGTATTTAATTTTTTTGGCAAAAATTTTAAGTAGGCTTGTTACTTTTTTTTGGGGGGGGCATACCCGTTTGATGCTCAGGGGTTACTCCTGGCTATGCGCTCAGAAATCGCCCCTGGCTTAGGGGGTCATTTGGAACACCGGGGGATCAAACCGCGTCCTACGCTAACACTTGCAAGGCAGACACCTTACCTCTAGCGCCACCTTCCCAACCCCAGGCTTGTTATTTTTTGCTTTATTCTAGATCTACTTCTAAACCACAATGGAATTTTGTGTGCTGATTTTATTTTATTGTCTGCCACTCTGTTGTTTTGGAGATGTTATTGGTGGCATCTTTAGAGTTTTCTATGCATAATACCATGTCACCTCCAAATAGTGATAGTTTGATTTTTTTTCTGATTTGAATCCCTTTGTGTGGCTTGGAATTCCAATTTGGTGTTGCATAGTGGTGAAATATTGTTGCTTTGTGTTTGACCTTAGAGAAAAGACTTTGAGGTTTTTATCATTACTAAGTGTGATGTTGAGTGTGGTTTGTTGTATATAACTTTCATTATATTCTAATTTTGTAGATAATTTAGTCACAAATGGATACTGAAAGGCTTTTTTACATTTAAATCATCATATGATATTTGCCTTTTCTTTTGTTGATATAGTATATCACATTGACTTACATATCAAACCATCCTGACATCCTTAATAAACCTCAAGTCTCTACATCTCATAGTATATGAGCTTTTGAATTTGTCAATGCTTTCGGAGAATCTTTGCATCTGTATTCAGATGTATATAGGTATATATAGATATATAGGGATATAGATCTGTAATTTTCTTTTTTTATAGAATGACTGCAAGATACAAAGTTACTGATTAAAAAAAGTTACTGATTAAAAAAGTTTCTGATTAAGTTTTAATGATACCAGCACCCACACTTCACTGTGTTTACTTCTTTCCTCCTGTGTCCATGTCTCTACCATTGTCACTCCACACCCAGTCACCCTCTATTGCAGACATTTTCTTTTTTCCTTTTAGGCACTGTGGTTTGCAATTCTGTTACAAAAAGGGTAACATGAACATCATTTTACCTTCTCTCAGCATCCAGTTTTGTCAGAGTTATCACTTCCCACTCATTGCCATAGTGGTTCCTTCTCTGAATTAGCCTCCTTCCCCCCATAATTTTTTGTTTGTTTATTTTTGGACCATACTAGGATATGCTTAGGGACCACTTGTATTCCTGACTTTGCACTCAAAAATAATTCCTGGTGTGCTTGAGGGAACTACATGTGATGCCAGGGATTGAACCCAGATTGACAGCATGCATGGCAAGTGCATCATTAATCACTATCCTATCTCTCTGGGCAGGGTAGCTTTCTTTTTTAATATTGGTCCACATAGAAACAGGGAAAATTCCCAGAAGAGTTTAAGGAGGATGAATACAATATAACCTGGAAGAGTTTAAGTATACATAGAATATCCCTGAAAGAGTATAAGTAGGCTAGATAGGATTTTCCCTTCAAAGGTTTAGAAGAATTCATTATTCTTCCCCAAAGCCCCCTACTCCCATATTTAATTGCAGTTTTTTTTTATCTGTAGTAATAATTGGTCTGCAGGTTTTCTACTTTTGAATTTAGCTGGAATGGTTGTAATATTCTAAACATTTGTGTTTCTTTTACTTTCTCCAGCTTGGTGGCTCAGTTATTCACAGATACCTCTTATGATTGTTTATATTCTGTGATATTTCTTGCAACTTCTCCCCTTATATTTCTTATTGATTAGAGTTTTCTCTCACTTTTTTACTTAATTGAAACTACCTAAGAGTTTGTCAACCTAATTTTAAAAAATTCTTGGTTTTATTATTTATTATATTATTATTTTATGTTTCTATTCCACTGGTTCCTGCTTTTATCTTTTCCATTTCTTTCTACTTTGAACTTGATTTCTTGTTCTTATCTAGTTTTTATTTTTTTAAATATATGACTTTAGATTTTAAAAAGATAAGTCAAAGAACTGAGGTATATACTTTACATATCTTAAATGTATGAGAATCCAAGTTTGAGCCCCATCACCTTATGACCTCTTGAGCACCAGTAGATGTGGTGCTCACCAGGAACCCCGTGAACACTTAACTGGTGTGATTCTGGTAGACTACTTGATTCTGTTGAAATCAAGCTGCATTATATTGCTAATCCTTGTATTGAATCATTTGGCCTGGCTCATCTGGAATGACTCTTACGTCCTTTAAGCATGGTTTATAGGTCCTATCTTTATATCTTCCCCACCCATACATATAGTAGAGATGTATGAAATTAAGTCGTTTGAGCTATTTTTTGTTTTCTTTTTATCTCTTTGGTTTTTTGGGGCCACACCCAGTGATGCTCAGGGGTTACTCCTGGCTATTTGCTCAGAAGTCGCTCCTGGCAGGCACGGGGGACCATATGGGGAACCGGGGGATCGAACCGCAGTCCGTCCTAGGTTAGCGCAGGCACCTTCCCTCCAGCGCCACCGCCCGACCCCCTATTTTTTGTTTTCTAAGACTACCTGTTTTTCTGTGAACTTTCCTCATTGTATGACTTGTTCTGCTTCATAGGTTCTGGTGCCTTGTATTTCTTGGCTACTTATTTCCAGGAATCTTTTTATTCTTTGCTTTTATCTTAGACCTAATGGTTGTGCCAGGGTATGTTGCTTAATTTCCAAATGTTTGAAGATTTTACATCTAATTTATCATGTACTTATGCGTTCATTGCATTGTGATCTAAAAAGATAATAGCAATGAGTTCTATCTTTTTTATTTTTATTATGGATACTTTATGCCCCACCATGTGATCTATCCTAGAGTGTATCCCATTTACAAAGGAAAAAATATATTATCAGCTTTTTGGAACCAGGGACCTTCTATGCATGTCTATTTAACTGAGCTCTTTTCAATTATTCCTTTAAGGTTGATGTTTCCTTATTAATTTTTTGTCTTGATGGCCTATCCAGCAGTGATGGTGGGATGTTAAAATCTCCTACTATTGTGTTTCAGTTACCATGTTTTTTTCTGGCTTAATAGTGTTTGTTTTATATATTTTTACATACATTTCTTAGTTTGAGGTTTCTTTTCTGATATATCATGTATTTTTATGGTACCATTTGCCTCTATGATTGTTCCAGCCCTTCCCTTTCATCCTATGTTTATTATCACAGCTCACATCTTATAAGCAGCAGACAGTTGGTTTATTTTATGATAAAATAAATCCATCCAGTCACTCATTGCCTTTTTATTAAGTTTAGGTCAACATTGATATGAAATGAAATTTTTTAGAGAAATAAATTTGTTTCCATATTTCTATAAAATTCTCTGTGTTTGTAAGGTTTGTTTTTCTTTGGATACATTTCTTATCATATGTTTTAATTCTGCCAATTTAAGTGACTGTGTTCCATCTTTCTATTCTTGTTTATGAACTATTAAAATTTGGACTTCCAGAGGGTTGGTTAAATTAACAGAATTGCAAATATATATTTGGCTTTTAACTCAAAAGGTCCAAAGCTGCTTTCGATTCTGGAGCATCTTGTCATTTTGCCTGTTTATCTCTTGCCATGCTTGCTAATAATTCATTTGTGGGAAGTTGCCAATCCTTCACTGAAATAATAAAGTGGAGTACCGAGAGTTGCATCTGATGAATATTGGTATAGAGTTGGGGGCTTAATTGATGCACTGATTAGAAGGTAATAAGGTCCTTGAGCAGGGCAGTGCAATTAAATATGTCATGGAGGGCATAATTAGATGGGTGGTTGAATGGTGTAATTATGCTCATAAGTGGGGGCTATAATTAGATGAGAGACAGGGGGTGTATTTAGATGCCTAGGTTGAAGATATAATTAGCAGATGGGCGAGAAATTAAATTATGTGTGTGGGTGAAGCATAATTATGTGTGGGAGGCCCTGTGGATGCGTGGGTTAGGGTAAGCAGAAATGAGTGAGTTGGAGTGTAATTAGAGATGTGAGTTCATGTGCTTATAGACAAAAACATGACGTTTTCATTAATAAGGGAAAGTATATTGAGACATTGTGATTAAAAATGGCTGACATACATATTGACAGTCTTTGAGATCACTTTGAAGGGTTACATATCACAATCTCTGCTTTTCTATTAAGACTGGAGCCCCATATGTAACATTGACATTAATTTTTCTTGTTAGTAGTGGTTCTTGTTGGTATTCTAAGTTCAGAATACCATGATAACTTTTTGAAGCTTAAAAACAAAATGCAAGGCAAGGAAGACTTTCTTCCCATTTCTGTCCAAGGTTTTAGAGAGACTAGTAGGGCAAAACCAACCAACTAATAAACAAATGACCTTTGAATTGTGAAATGTGAAACCAGCTATTTTAGTTGAGAGTATCAGTCTAAAGGCGCATGAGTGTCAAAAGCAGCAAAAAATTAGTCTCCTCTTCTTTAACGAAGCAATATCCAAAAATAATTATAGCACTACCTCAATATGACTCTGTATCATAAAAGCAACAAGGTAAGGAATGTAGGTTACAAGCAATACAGTTCCAGAAATTAGTAGAAGAGCAGAATAGGTACAAAAAAGCTTGTGAGAGTCAGAGCTACTTATATTGAGTCAGTAAAAAGTATGAAGAGAGTTATACCAATAATTTTACTTATCTTGTATTAAATTTAAGACAATGAAACCCTGTGTTGCATTTTCAAAAGCAAAAACAAAAAAAAACATTTAAAAATGAGTTTGTGACACCAATATAACACAATGGTGAGCTAACAAGAGTTTACTAAATCTTCTGCCATTGTATTATTTGCTTCATTGGAGATACAATAATTGTCTTCTCTTCCTTTTTCCTTTTTCTTTCTTTTGTTTTCAGTTACTAACTTTCACATATCTAGAAACAAATGTATAATGATCAACTATGTCAACTATATGATGCACTTTTTTTTAAATAAATGCATTGTCTTTAAATAAATTTATTATCCTTTAAAAATGAATTTGTAACTCATAATTTCTAGAATTTAAAGATATTTAATTGGGTAATGGTCTACTTCATCTTATTCAATCCATTTCTTGACTCTCATAAATTCTTCTTCTCTTTTTTTTGTTAAGGGTTTAGTCATTTTTTGATGGGCTCCACTATAGTGAGAATCTTAGTGGATTGCTTCTGGATCCCAAACTTTTGGCTTCCTGGTGATATCAGTAAGCGTAAATTTAAGGTTTATTTAAAAAGTTTCTGCATAACATATTTTATTTTATTTTTCTTTTGATACATGCGTGTGTGTATGTGTGTGTGTGTGTATGTGTTGATTTGGGGGTTAATTCCTGCCAGTGCTCAGGGCTTCCTGCTGGCTTTGTGCTCAAGGATCATTATTGACAGTGTTGAGAAACATTATGTAGTCTAGTAGTCTAGGGATTGAGCCATGCTTGGTTGTGTGAAAAACAAATGCTTGTACAGAAGTGTATTATCATTTGAAAGAAGGGACATTAAACTCCGTCATTTAACCTCTGTCCTTGTTGAGTAGTGATTTTATAGAATATTTTTATTTTATCTTAATTTTACATCAATATTATTTTTACATTATAGACATGTCTGAAAGGTATACTCTTTAAAATGTATCATAATTTAGTTTTTAATCAGATTAAGATATGTATTTCTGTAAAAACAGATTGCATTGCATGATCTAGTTCTCTATCTACTAAATAATTTATAATTTCTTTTTCTCCATGTACTTCCTTACCCACTCATCATCTCCCAATTAAATCTCGGACTCTGAAACCATTCTTGATTGATGGTGTTAACACAATTGCTCTGTGCAACATAATTATCATTTAATCTAGTTATGTCTAGTCATAGAAAATAAGAGAAGCACAAGACATCATCATACCAGTGATTGTGGTTATTTGTTCTTCATTCTTTTTGAGTTGACTAGCCTTGTTGTCTTGCGCATTGCCAGAGATTGAACATAGATTGGTTATATATAAGACAAGTGGCTTAACCTCTGTATTGTTTCTCACCTTATTTTATTCAAATTTTAGTTGTATTCTTCCAGAAGACATATGGTAACCTAGAGATATTTTCACAATTGTAACTTGAAGTTTGTTTCCCAAAATCTTCTAACATATTACTTTATCAATTAGGCTGCTGTTGCTGTAGCTCTTCCATATATGCTTCTCATGGGCTCAGAATTGTAGCTGGAAATCTAGTGTTTGATGCTAGTTAATTGACTTCAAGAAATTTCCTCTAGCTGGAGAGATAGTTTAAGGGGGTGGGAGAGGGTTTTACATGTAGTAGGGCTGACTTGGGACCCTGGTATCTTCTACTTTCCTCATCACTGAAAGCATTCCACAAGCACAGTGCTGGTCATATCCTTAAAGCTCTCCTTGGATCTGCAAAACAAAACAGAAAATTGAAACCAACCAAAAAAACTCTAATAACAAGTCAGGTTAAATTGGATTTTCCAAAACACAGTAATAAAATTTAGTTTATCTATTTTTATTTTATGTATTAAAATAATATATACTTATATATACTTACACATAACATTAAATATATAATCTATAAATATATTTAATAGATAATATCTAATATGCGATTATAATAATTTAATATATACAATGAAATATAAATATATGACATAAATAATATAAGCATATTTATTATTTTGCATATAATATACAAATAAATGATAAAATAACAAATAATAAAATGGTAATAAAATAATAAATAAACATATATAAGGTACATATGTGAGTGAATATACATGAACAATTCATTGAATTAGAGTCAGATTTCTGTCTATATTATTTGACAGAGAAAGTCTTTGTTTAGATACCCAGTCATCCCAACCTGCCAGGTCTAAAGGCATTTCTCGGTTTTCAGTTGCATATCCTACTTAATCAATAACTACCATAGTAAACTTTCTCTTCCTCTATATACTTTCTCTTCAAATTAATTTTCAGGACCTTATATTTTTCTATTTACTCGTTACCCCATCATTACATTGACTGCACTTCTCTGTCTCATTTACCAATTTTTATTCCGACTTCTTGTAGGAGTTGTCTGAGCTTCAGGTCTATGTCTTTCTTTTTCTCTCTATAACCACTTACCACCTAGTCTTCTAATTTTAAATAACATATGCTGATCACATCAGCTTTCTAGCCCTAAGAAAAGCAAGTTCCCTTGCCACATTCTCATATATTCAGCTGCCTGCTAGACATTGCCACTTAATCTGTAACAGGTATCTCCTATTTGACAGATTTAAAGTTGAGCTCCAAACCTGTTTATCTTGCAATCTTCCATGTTCCAGCAAAAGCACATGCATTGTTATACTTGTTTAAACCAAAACCCTTGTCATCATTTTCAATCTGTCTCTTTTTCTACTTACCCCATTTCTATTGCGCCAGCACACTGAGTCAACTCCTTCATCCACATATCTCCAGAATCTACTTAATTTTCACCAGCTCCGCTGTTGTCATCAAAGGCCAAGCTACAACTGTTGGGCCATTTTGTTCTTCCCATGACATTTTACATTATAGTCACATATCAGCAGCCCTGACTGATCTAAGTCAAAGATTTACTTTAATTTCATTCCTTTATTCATCCTACAATGACTTGAGTCTCATCTTGGAGCAAAAAACAAGTCTTTGTACCACCTCATAAGACCCTACTGAGTTGGTTCTCTATTCTGCAGCTCGTTCATAAGTCTTTGCTCCTTCCTTCTCCTTAATTTGGCTCTAGACACTCTTTGTTCTCCCTTTCATAGTCCTATTATGTCCCCTTCTTATCTGTTATTAATGTTGCACACTTACTACTGCAGTGTCTATAGGAACGTGCTAATGTGACTCTGAAGAGTTCAGCCCTGACCACCTATGGAAATAGCCATCCCACTTTCAAAGCCCATCTTGGTTCTTATTGACAGGATTTATGCTTAAAGTTTGTTTCTCTCCACAGCCATGTGTCCAATGTAACAAGCTATTTGTTTGGTTCCTTAGCTTATCTTTGTCATTCAGCTCCTCAGTGGAATGTTAGCTCCCTGGGAGCCAGGATTATTGCATAATACCATGTCACCCAGTACAGTACTTAGAATCTAGTAACACTTTGTACACTTGTGGAATGAGTGAGCAGCTAGCTTGAGCAGTGAGGGGAAAGCCACACCTAACTTACCTAACTTATATATATATGTATATATAACTTATATATTATATTATTATATATTGTATATATATTGAGTGATTATATATTTATTATATTATATTATTATATTACATTATATATATTGTGATGAATGATTATATATATGTATATATATAATCACACACACACACACACATATATGTGCTCATCTTTGCCTGCATCTGCTCTGGGGTTCCTGGAATATTTTTCCTCTTTCATGATTTAACTACTTTATACCTATATGTGGTCCTTTGACATATTCACATATTTATTACACTTTTTCTTGTAAAAATTCTCATTTGCTGCAGGTTACATTCAGCATGGTCTGCTTAATATCAGTATACTTTTTCCTTTTACCATTACATAGATGTAAGGTCTTCCCTTGAGGAATTCCAAAGTTACGCACTGTTTCCGTAGGTGGAGAATTCTGAACTTGGTTCCTCTTGCTGACTCAGGGAAAAGAGAGAGAATGACTCATTTGATCCTCAGGACTATTGTGAGGTTTGCTATTTTCTGGGACTATAAATAGCACTTCAGGGAACACTCAGGTACACTGATATTTTCTTTACAGTGGTGCCCTGTTGGCAAAGGTCATATGCTGTCTGCTTTAGTACAGTTACCCATGGTGTTTCCTGAGTTCTAGACAGACCACCCAAGGTATTCATTTGCTTATGAACACCAAGTTGCCTTTGTTTATGCTGCTTTCTCTGCCTGGCAGAATTCTGCATATCTTCTAAGATTAGCATCCAGTGAGGGAACTTTCCCTTACCCCCGGCCTCATCTTTTCACTGTTCCCTAGGATTTTGTACAAATTAAAGCATACGAACATATTTGTGCATATTTAGGCATTAAATTAGGATGTTACATGAAAATAAATGTTCACCCATGAATTCTGTGCTTTCTTATATGCCTTCAAAATTTAGTGTAGAACAATACTTACTAGTTGCGTGAATAACTGAATACATAAATCAATGAATGAAATTATATGCCAGTAGGGAAATAGAAAGATTTGAGTTTGTACCCAGCTAAGTATATCTTAAATTAAACCATATCTGAATTAAACCTCTGGGACTGGGAATGTGGTTCAGTTGTTGAGTTGTGATTTTTTTGTATATGAGGTTTGGGGTGCAATTCCTGGCAGCATACACACTAAATAATAAGCCTAGGTTTAGCTTTTTCTTTCCTTGGTACACACCATGCTGGGTAGGTGCATTTTCAGCCTGATACAGGAAAATATAAATTGGTATATTAAATACATGTCTAGGACTGTTTAAAAAAAGTCTCAAGGGACAGACTAGTTCATTCCTTATAAACGTCTTGGCTGTTTCCTGTCTACTACAGTCTCTTTTTACTGTGCTCAGTCTTCAAGAACATTTCCACAAAGGGTTGTAACAATGATTTTATGAGTGCTTGTATGTTCTCTCCAGTGAAAAGCTGCCTTGTTTTCTGTTGCTAGGCAACCCCATTCCAGCTGCCCCTGAAGAAATGCGCAGTGGTGGGAAATGGTGGGATTCTGAAGAACAGTGGCTGTGGCCAGCAAATAGATGAAGCCAGTTTTGTCATGCGGTAAGATGGTACCCCTTGCTCGGCCTCTCTCCTTCCTTCACCCCTCCCACATGCCTAAGACCTTTAGAAACCAGTCACTTGTGATTAATGTTTTGCAGCCTGTCCTCAGCTATCATCCAAATTCATACATAAATAAGTTTAGGAGGGGCAGGGTGTTGGATTCACTGGGTTCCAGAATAAGGGAACAAGCTCAGGAGAACGCAAAGCTGAGATCCTGGGTAGACTCCCCCAAAGTGAAAACACTCATATTTCATTTCAGGTAATTCTTTCAGGTGATTGAAAACTCTAAAAGAAAGATTTACTTTCTGAATAATAAAATACATTTATTTACTTCATGATATTGATGTTAATTTCTCATGAAAGCATTTGGAGGGAGCAAGGGAATTTGAGGAAAGATTTGGAACTGTGCATGACATGGAAGAATGAGCAAGACAAAGGGAAGTAACTTTTGAGCAAGGAAGAAGCATCAAAGGGCCTGAATTGCATTATGAAAAATTCTTCAGAAAACAGGAAACTTCTAGAAATTCAGAAATTGTAAGAAGCTTCCAATCAAGGGGAGAGACTGTTCAACTGGATGATACTCATCTATGGGTGATTTAAACAGAAGAGGATATAGAAGAAAAGGAACTAGTATAGGCTTGGGATTCTATGGGGAAGGAGGAAGGATGAGGTCCTGAGAGAAGTAAAGGAGCAAGAACTACGCCAAAGATGGGCCTAAAGAGGCAGATGAGAAAAATGAGGAACAGTGGGACTGTATAAGATCGGTTGAAATGCAACTTTCTAGAACGAAGTGAAAACAGGCCTGCCACAACAGAGGAAAGCTGAGCCTAGGAGGAAGGGGATTAAGTATTGATTATTTTAAAGAGAAATAACTCTTGGGCCAGAGCAGGTAAAGGCAACTAAGACACTATTATTTTTCTCCTAAGGGAGAAAGAAATCAAGATTCAGGAATGTTTTGGGGAAGACCTTACTCTCGGGGAAGGGGTAAATGAACTTAAAAGGAAAGGTTTTTAGAATTTTTATTTCTAAATAATTTTTATTTCTCTGGTGCAGTTTGATGCATAGTGAGGAGAATCTTGTATAATTATCCGTTTTTACATGGTGCTGCCCTCCTTTTGTTTTACCCAAGTAGAACTATGCTTTCCTGCCCATCATCATTATTACACCCCATCTAGATAGAAAGTAATACAGTATACTAGTATTCATAACTCAAGTCAGAATATCTGTTAATTGAAATCCAACTTCAGTTGGGTCTGGCAAAGGTATGTTAAAAGTTTTGGCCATGGACTGAGAACTTTGAAAGGTGCTTGAGATTCCATAAGACAGCTGGTGAAGAAGAGGAGACCTTCTGAGTCAAGGAATGGCAGACCTGAGTCTACTTTTAATTCCACTAAGCCTACAAAATCTTGCCAAGATTTCAGTATGAAAAGATACTGAGTGCTGCCTCATTGTGAAGAGTACAGGGGAGTGTTGTGAGAAGAATCTGGAAGCTATTAGGTGAATGTAGTTGCCTGGGAAATGTAGGTGAGACGAACCCTGACCTTAATTCAGGCCACCATTCTAGTATGGTGGCATGTGAAGAGTCTAAGGAGCCAATAAGAAAACAGAAGACAGGCAGCATATCAAATCTTGGGTGTTTCCATATGGCAATTCTGTGATTATGATTCTGCTTTATTGTTACTTATTTTTTGTACTTCAAAATTTCAACTTACTCTGTATACATTAACTTAGTCTTTCCAAAAACTGAACAAATAATACTAAGTTCAAAGATTCAAGAAAGAGAAGTAATTTTAAGTGATTTTAGGCTTAATATCATATAGGAAGAGGCAATAAAATAAAGGGTTTTTCATATTATTCCTGAGTCTGCATGTGTCTGTGTTACTATATTTAGGAAGATTGCTAATTTAAACTTAACATGTCTAAGACTAGCCTTTTAGAGAGTAATCTAATGGGAACATATTTATTGCAAATAAATATGAATAAATTTGCATTGTATACTATCAGTGTTGATATGTTCAAGTTCTGAATAATGTGTGTCTGTAACTAAAGTTCCCACATAGCAATAATTCATAGAATGCTGATGGAGGTGAGGCTTGAAAGGAAGATGAAGAACGGAGATTTGGGACACTGGTGATGGGAATGTTGCACTGGTGAAAGGGGATGTTCTTTACATGACTGAAACCCAATCACAATCTTGTTTGTAATCAAAGTGTTTAAGTAAAGATATTAATTTAAAAAGAAAGAAAGGAAGCTAAAATAATAAATAGAGCTGTATAGACATGGTTTTGGATTTGAGGTCAAGAATAGCAATAATTTATTTGTTTTTGTTTGTTTTTTTTTTTGTTTTTTGGTTTTTGGGTCACACCCGGCAGTGCTCAGGGGTTACTCCTGGCTCCATGCTCAGAAATTGTTACTGGCAGGCACGGGGGACCATATGGGGCACCGGGATTCGAACCGATGACCTTTTGCATGAAAGGCAAACGCCTTACCTCCATGCTATCTTCCGGGCCCCACAATAATTTATTTGAAGTTTTCAATAAACTCATTAACAGTATGGAATGAGGTCAAGAATAGCAATAATTTATTTGAAATTTTCAATAAACTCATTAACAGTATGGAAATAATTAAATAGTTGAAAATCGTTTAAAACTTATTCTTATTTGATAACTTATGAATATATTTATAATGACTGCTAATAACTCCTAGTCACCTTTAGTTTAATATGCCCAAATCAATTACTAAGAGTGCACTTACCACTGTATGCCTGGTTTAGACTTACAGGCTGTATGGCCAGTGACTGTGAGAAGGAAATCAAAAGAAAATCTTAGAACTATTATTATTTTTAAAAAATGTACCTGGGGGGCTGACATGGTGGTGCTAGAAGTAAGATGTCTGCCTTGCCATCGCTAGCCTAGGACAGACTGTGGTTTGATCCCCCAGTGTCCCATATGGTCCCCCAAGCAAGGAGCGACTTCTGAGCACATAGCCAGGAGTAACCCCTGAGTGTCACCGGGTATGGCCCCAAAACCATAAAAAAAAATGTACCTGGAAGGTCTGTTAAGAGTTAACTATAATTGCATCCTATAGAGAAACTGAGCATGTTAAAGACACAAAAGAGAGGAACCTAATTTTGGTGCCTTTGAAATATGTTTAAATGTATACTTTGTGTATCTAAGCATATGTAATACTTTAAATATAGTTTAGTTTATGATTTTAAATATTCCTCTTCAAGGCCATATACCATATATTTCTTCTTCCACATTCACAGAATATTTATTTCTCACCAATTCCCTGTTTATATATCTTTTAGAATCATGAGCACAGTTAAGTTACTAAAACACTTTAGCCACTAAATTTGTTAATTGTGACAAGTGAGAGTGTGAAATCATTTCCACACAGTTATGCCTTAGCGTGTGTATATATACATTATTTTTACTATGTTGCATAGCTTTTTATGTAAACCTATGCAATTGTCAATTTAAGAATTAAGGAACTAGGGGCCGGAACGATAGCACAGTGGTAAGGCATTTGCCTTCCATGCGACTGACACAGGATTGACCTGAGTTCGATCCCCAACGTCCCATATGCTCCCCTGAGTCAGCAGCAATTTCTGAGACCATAGCCAGGAGTAACTCCTGAGCATCACCGGGTGTGGTCCCAAAACAAAGGCGAGCAAGCAAACAAACAACCAAAAAGAATCAAGGAATTAGAGACTAGAGAGATAGTACAGTGGTCTAACTTGGGTTCAATTCTTAGTACCCCAGATGATCTCCGAAGCTCTGCCAGGAGTGATCCCTGAGTGCAGAGCCAGGAGTAAGCCCTGAGTATAGTCACCTCTGATTCCAAAAGATAAATGTTGAGGAATTTAAATGATAGTGTGCTTTTTTGGGGGAAAGAAGCATTACAGGGAAGCTTGAAGAGAAAGTTTACCCAAAGCTAAAGACAAATTTTAATACTAAAATATAAGGTCATTTATTTTTTCAGAAGAAGCATCAATTTATTTAATCATTTTAGCTTGAGGGCCATAATCAGTGGTGCTCAAGGCTTATTTCCAGCTCTCAGCTCAGGGATCTCTTTTAGGGGACAGTATATGGTGCTAGGGACTGAAGCCAGGTTTGCTTCATGCAAGGCAAGTGCCCTACCTGCCAAAATATTATTCCAGCCCCTAATACTTTAAACATATTCTTCTATTGTTTAATTTGTCAGTCAGCATTCACCAGTTTTTCTTGAACTGTTCATTTTGGTTGTCAGTATGAAAGGATCCATGATTCATAAGTCACAAATCTCCTCAGAAAGGACTAAACATTTAAGAAAGTATCAAATCATGAAAAACAACATGACTCATTGAATAATGGCATAATAGGTTGAGTTTACTCCCTTGCAATATTCAGAGTTTATAGTTTTAGTATAGTATTAATTTTGGTTAATTCTCATGCTACAAAGGATCATGGAGATCAAAACTTTTTTAGGTGTCATATGTTCAATGGCTAGGCTTTGTCATATCCCCTCCAAACTGGTGGCACCTCAGGATGAAGCTATTTATCTTATTTGGGATTCCACAGTGTCCACTTTTAGTCTCAGTGGGCACACAGTTGAAGTCATTTACAAGCTTACTAAGGTGGGGGCTGGGTGGTGGCACTGGAGGTAAGGTGCCTGCCTTGCCTCGCTAACCTAGGATGGACCACGGTTCGATCCCCCGGTTCCCCATATGGTCCCCCGTGCCTGCCAGGAGCGACTTCTGAGCGCATAGCCAGGAGTAACCCCTAAGCACCGTCGGGTGTGGCCCAAACCCCCCCCAAAAAAACAAAAAACACACAAAAAAACAAGCTTACTAATGTGCAGGAAGAATCAGTATGTGTACCAAAATATAGACGAAAGTTTCCAAATCAACTGAGATGAGTTTCTATCTAAGATCCTTTGATTTGGTATGACACAGTGTAAGGTACATTTGAGACAACATTGGGTATCCTCAGCTGGTCAGCAGAAGAGAAGAGAAAAATCTATGTGGTGAAAATTGGTAGATGAGAGATATAATGATGCACGTTTGAAACTTACATCACATCACAACACAGGGTTACTTTAGTAAAATGATAGTAAATTTAAAGATAAGTAATGAAGAAGAAATCAATTATTATAACAAATAACTAAAAACTGACCTGATCTCTTGAAAAATACCTTTGTTTTCAAGTAATCATTATGTTTTTGAAATACTTTAAAGCTAGACATAGTTTGATAAGGTAGAAATAAAGTTAGAGATACCAAGAGGAGAAATTAGGACATGGTCATAGATAAAAGCCTAGTGGAAACTTTAGGGTTATATTTGGAGTTTTCATAAATAATAAATGAATAATAAATCTATGCTGTTATATTTATATAGCATTTAAGAGGAAATTAAATGATATTCTTGAGCTTTTGTGATGTGATTGAAGTAAGAACGTTTAGTGCATTTCTTCTTTTAATCATAGAAGCATCTTATCTGAGAGGAAAAGCCATACCTATTTAGTCTGCTAGGTAAACTGATGCCATCCTGATGAATTAACTTGCCTAATGTCCTGCTGGCAGAAAACCACGGGATTTGGGTTTGCCATATTTTTCTTTATAAGCAATGATAAGATATTGTGCTGCAAGAAAGCAGCCAGCATGGGGTGATTGTGTGAAAGAAGTAAAGGGTAACTATTTTCTGTCACCAGAAAATTGTTACCCATGTTCTTTCCCTGGTTGAATTGGGGTGGTGGATAATTATTGCATTTTTCTAAATGATACATCATTTTGCCTTCACTATAGTTGGCTCAGACATTGGTCATCTGAACAAGAGATTCTTTTGTAAATGTTGTTCTCATTATTTAATGAATATTTGGAGGAATAAAAGAGCAGATCTAATGCTCTCTGTGGTTTGAGATACGTAGATATGCAGACAAAATGGTGGATCACTTGTCTTCTAGGCCACTGTTTCTTAATCCCTGTTTTTTTATTCTTGTGGCCTCCTGTCCTACTCATTGGCCCCATTCTCTTGGGCCCCATTGGCCCCATCTTGAGGACCTTGACCAAGAAGTACAGCTGCTTTTAGGTACCATATACCTGAGTTCTTATTCCTGACTCTCTCATTACTGTAGCTAATATTTTCCATGGAATAAATTAATTTTAGTTACGCTTCTTTTATTTACCTTTCTGGTTGCCTTATTTCTTCTAAAATAAGTTTCTATGATAGCAATTTGAATGAATCTGCTGGAAGTTAGTCACCCTCTGTTAAAGAGGAAAGGTGATGTTATTTATGAAGTGAACTAGAGTTAGTAAAATTCTGATTCACCATAACTGACTCAATTAAAAGTTATATGGGGGGCCGGGCGGTGGCGCTGGAGATAAGGTGCCAGCGCTAACCTAGGACGGACCACGGTTTGATCCCCCGGTTCCCCATATGGTCCCCCGTGCCTGCCAGGAGTGACTTCTGAGCGAATAGCCAGGAGTAACCCTTGAGCATCACCGAGTGTGGCCCAAAAACCAAAAAAAAAAAAAAAAATTAAAAGTTATGTAAACCATTTTAAAATGTTTGTCTTTGTTTCTCTAGATGTAATCTTCCACCCTTGTCAAGTGAATATATCAAAGATGTGGGATCCAGAAGTCACTTAGTGACTGCTAACCCCAGCATAATTAGACAAAGGTAAGGGTATATCACTTCTGTTTCCAAGGAATGAAAGAGAAAAAGTTTTATAGTATTTATTGTCTCAAAGACGGCACAATTCCATTTAGAAAACAATGATAACTTTCTGTGCATATAGGAATGATGATGGGAGGGAATTGTAAATAAACTATATTTTAAATATTATGCTTCTTTCAAAGATTCTGTTTATTATACTTATATATGGGATTGAAAACACAAGGATTTATTGTGCTCATGAAAGCAGTACAATAGCCTTCTTACTTATTACTACTTTTCATTTTGTTGTTTCCACTCCCAACTCATTGATCGATGTTTATAGGAGAATGGAATGAATATTAGCTTCGTTAATGGATTAAAAATAATTAACCATTTTACTGCATATACATAGATGAAAATAGCATTGTCAAAACTCATAGGAATAGATTATTTATGATATTAGAAGGTATTTCACCGCACTCAATCTGTTGAGAGAGCAGATGGAAAATTCTTGTTCTAGTATCAATTCTAAAAATTTGGGTAGCTATTGTTGAATATTCTGTGGATGATAAAGCCATCCAGTAAACTATCAACTACTTCTCTATGTATTGTACACTGTGGAGAGAGAGACAGTTTCTGTGGGAAGAGGATCCTACTGCTGCCTTTACACTTCCCTGTACAGTTAGGAGAGAAAGACAAAAATATTCATGTGTTCTGGGCTCAGGCTTATTGTCTAAGGATATCCTTACCAAGGACCACTGTACATTTTTGTAGAAATCATGCTCCACTGCTTGTTTTGGTCATGTTTCTATAAAGCAAATGTCAGATGTTCAGAAAAATGCAAGTTTTAAAGTTTTTGACAGCTTCATTGAAATTACTCTTCTAAAATATACCATTTACCCTTCCTCTATTAATGTATAAGATTGTTTTTTTTTCCTTGCCAAAGCAAAATGTCATGTTTTTGTTTACTTTTATTTTCCATATGCTTTTCTAAATTTTAAGATTTGCAAAGATTTATTTAGAGGGCTGGAGTAATACAGTGGACAGGGCTTTTGCTTTGCATGGCAATTGCAGCTAATCTAGTCCAATCTCTGGCACCCCATGTGGTCCCCTGAGCCTTGCCAGAAGTAAAAGATATTGAGATTCAACATAAACATCACAATATAGCAAGTCTAAATAATTTATACTAACAAAGGCTATGTCAAATCTCCTTACTATGAATTTCTTAAAATTCATAAAAATTAAAAATTTAGTTCCATTCTTCATGATTTTCATAACAATAGCTCACTGAGATTTAAAAGTACTATGAACTTTTACTACGATATCATAATCTTAATACCAATATATACAATATAGCAAAGAACCAGGAGTAAACCCTGAGCACAGCAGGATTTCATTTAAAAACTAAAACAAAACTAAAGAGCACAAGGTAACAGGTAATAGAACATTTTCAGAAACAAATTTGCAGCTAAAAAGTTACTTAATATGAGTACAGATTTATAAATTGTTAAAAACGAGATAAACAGTGTTTCTATATGGATTAGTCTCTTTGATCAGTTATTCATGTATTATAGTTTTCTTTCAAAACCATACAAATCCAAGACACTTGCAGAGTCTTGAACTTTAGGTGTGACTAAATTTTAAATTTGTTGTACAAATATATGTGCAGTGGAGATAGTAAGTTACAAATAATTTTCATCTTCTCCGTAGTCATGGTTTTCATAAAAATACCTCATTGAGATTTAAAAGCATTATGAGTTG
>PVKC010019005.1:0-19335 GCA_004027635.1 Crocidura indochinensis
CCTTCCCTCCCTTCCTTCCTTCCTTCCTTCCTTCCTTCCTTCCTTCCTTCCTTCCTTCCATCCTTCCTTCCTTCCTTCCTTTTTGGGCCAAACCCGGTAAAGCTCCTTGCTATGCACTCAGAAACCACTCCTGACTTGGCGAACATATGGGGTACCTGGGAACTGAAGCACGGTCAAGGCAAACACCCTACTGCCTGCTCCACTGCTCCAGCTCCTCATGTACTCTTCTGAGCTGACTGTTCAAACCCAGAAGCTGAACTTTTTTTTTTTTTTTCATAATTGGGTTTGTGGTCACAACTGGCAGTGCTCAGGGCTAACGCCTGGCTTTGTGCTCAGGGATCACTCTGCAGAGTTGGGGAACTGTATGTAGTGCTGATTATTAAACAAGGTCCATAGTATGCAACTCCTATACTATTTCTCCAGCTTTTACTATGTTTATTTATATTTTTCTAAAGTCAATCCACTCCATACTGTATTTGTTAAGTTCATAGCCATTCTAAAAACATCCTAGCAGTACCTTGTTTCTCACTATAAGATTGCTAAATCCTTAAGATAAGAAAACCAAGATTTGGATGTGATAATTATATTAGTGTTGCCCTGAGAGGAAAGCCAAATGGTTGTTAAACCTTGAAACTTCCAACTCCCAATCACTATACACTACAGTCCTTGCTCCAGGTATAGGATTTCAAGTTGACCATGAGATACTAAGAATCCAGTGACTATTCTGGGTCAGATGTGAAACAAGGAGCTGCTCCCTCTCCCCTGGGCCTCTAGGCCTTTCTGTGCTTTTGTACTCAAGGCCCTTTTTGCACTCATTGGGCATCACCCCATCTTCCATCAGGAGAAGCAACTCCAGCCCCATGTAAGCCCAGCCAAGGAAAAGACACTGAGCTCAGGCTCGTACATCTCTTGAGGCAGTAGATTTAAGCCAGGGTTGCTTAAAAATAGGTATAGAACAGAGAGAAGAATGCACTGGAAGTGGCCTGATGACTACAGACAATTAAAACATAAACTCCAGAGTCACTATAATGCAGCTTTTGCCTAGAGACAGGGATAGTTGGATGAAGAACAGTATTGAAGGAGCTGCAGATAGTGAGGGCTAGGGGTTTAGAGACAGGCTGGTGGTAGGAACTAGGGTCTAATTCCTGGTGAGCCTCCTTGAGGGTGTGGCTTTGTATAGGAATAAAATTCCCCAGCAGGGTTTGAGGATAGTGGTTGCAAGCTTGGATCCTTCTTATCATCTTTCTTTAAAAGAAAAAAAAAATCCCAAATTATCTCCTAGGAAGGAGGATAATCTTAAATTATTTCAGGATCTAAGGTTCCTTGGAGGAGTACAATGTTTTTTGTTTTTTTGGTTTTTGTTGTTGTTGTTGTTGTTGTTGTTGTTTTTTGGTTTTTGGTTTTTGGGCATACTTGGCTGCACTCAGAAGATACTCCTGGCTCTATGCTCTGAAATTGCTCCTGGCAGGCTCAAGGGACCATACGGGATGCTGGGATTCAACCAGGGGTCTCAAACTTTCGGTTCTCTGGCCATTTCCGGCCCTCTGTACAACATTTTGTGGCCCTGCCCTCGAAAAATATTTTTTTATTTTGTTTTGTTTTAGTTGTTTGGGTCACACCCCCCAATGTTCAAGGCTTACTACTGACTTTGCACTCAAGGATCACCCCGACTTTGCCTCCTGCGGCCCCCAGATAAATTGAGCTTGAGACCCATGAACAATGGGGTCTGTCCTGGGTCTGCTGCATGCAAGGCAAACGCCCTACCACTGTGCTATTCTCCATCCCCAGGAGTACAATTTTAAACCTGCCTCAAAAAATGTTCCTGTAAGAGGACTTTAAGTCTGATTATCCCACAGAGTATGATGCAAAATCACATTGCAAAGGGAAATCCTGGATCAGACAATTAGTACAGAAGTTAAAGTGTTTGTGCTGCATGCTGCTGATTCCAGTTTGACACCTGACACCACAAATAGTTCTCCTTAAATCTTCTAGAAGTCATTCCTGAACACTAAAACCAGGTATAAGCACTGAACACCACCTACAATGGCCCAAAGGATACCAAAAGGTAAAGAAAAACCAAAAGGTAATGGAAAAATAAATTTCTTCCTTTTAAAATTCTATTTCTCCCTGGCGATCCTGTCAAACAGCTACTCACTTGTGTCTAGGAAGTCTAGGGCAGCCAGATCTTGGTAATCAGGGGTATCTTCTAGTTAAAACAGAATAGGATAGTTTGGATTTTGCTGTTTCTAGACTTATTCACGGGCTCTCTCAAATCTATGTCCCCTGCATTTCAAAAAACCCATGAAGTCAATCTTTGCTATATCCTACACATGTGACTTCACTGAGGAAAGAAACTTAGAAAGCATCTCCTTGATCATGAACATCCTGGCTTCACTGCACACATTAAATTAGTGAGACCCTCTTCTCCAGGTTCTTTCCTTAGAAACGTTTTTCTACACTATTTACATATATGGCATCGTGTTGGTGAGAGGGGTGGAGGGAAGGATTCCAGGGAAGGATTCCAGGCTTAATGGGTTCTTGGGCAGATTAGGTAAACTATCTGTGAACTCTCAGAATATTTTTTCTACCACTGTAGAAATAGTATAGTGCACACAATTGATACTGCTTCAATTCCAGAATCACAAATGGTTACTCAAACCTTGCTAGGAGACTGAGCTCAGAGCCAGCATATATTCTCCCCCCCTAAAAAAAAAAAAAAAAAAGATTTCCCCCCCCCCCATCTAATAAATAGCAATCTATTTTTCTGCTTGATGCAACTTAGGAAAAATTTCATGGGGACATTCTGTTTACAGAGAAAGGGTTAGTGAATCCGGAGCAAAAGAAGTTGCTCTTTAAATCCTTGGAGTATTTAAAGAAAAGGCAACAATATCCCTCACAAGGAGTTCCAGGAGTAACCATCAAGGAGGGATAAAATAGGTCCCGGATGTCCTGAGGCCAGTTTGGAGGGCACTGGAGACAGAGTCACAGGCCTAAGGGGCTTCAAGGTCTGATCTGGTTCTGCAGCTGAACCACCACCTCAACACACACCCACACCGCCCCAGCAGCAGCCACCTTTTTCCAGAGCAAACATCCTTCTCTCTTCTCTTTGTCCTTAATGACCACAACCAGGGGGAGCAACTTCAACTCCCAAGGAGGCTGTTTGTATCCACCCTGCTAGGAGAGACCTAAATTGGCATTCCACATCATAATAAAAAAATTCTCAGCAATTATTAAAAGATTCTTATCTCTTGCTCCCTGCGTGGATAATGAGGCCCTTCTCTGCTGGACTGAGACAGGCTGTCTCTGCTCTCACTTAATGAAACAGGACCAAGTTTGCAAATGAGCCTGCCCAGGCTCTCCCCTTAACCTCTGCTTGTCGAGTTGTACATCAAACCTCCTGGCTTCTGTCTTTCCTTATTAACAGCCCTTAATCTTAGTGAGGCCTTGCCTGGGCACTTCCTCTTTGCAGGGACACATCTGGTTTTTCCCTGGAAAAAGTGAAGGGTATGGAGTTGTTTGTATCTTTCTTGGGCTGAGGATTGGAGAGGGAGATCTGGTGCTCTGGTTTTCTTCTAACAAGAAGGATATGGTAAAAGACTGTGTGTCAGAAGAATCATCCACACTATTGTTGAGTGTCATGATTACTGGCCAAAGGTTGCAATGGACACTTCTCCCTGCAGGGTGAGTCTCAAGTTGGTGTCTTTCCCTACACCCAGCAGCCTCCAGGAAAATAGATCAGTCCATCTGAGCCAACATAATGCAAGCAACTGTATTCTACTCCCCAAGTCACCTCGCTATTGGAGTCCTAAGGACTATGCTTTATGTTTCTCCCCCATTCAGCAAAAACCTTTGAAAAGAACCAACTTTTTAAAGTGCACTGTTCAATTACTTTTCCTTACAGCTCCATTCCTACTTATGAAGGTAGGAGACAGGGAGTATTTGAGGAAAAAGTTGGTCTACTTGATCTTCAGTTTTCTAAGTTGTCATTTTCATAATATGAAGGCTAGTACAGTATTTTATTACATAAAGTATGACTCTTTGCCTGGTGAAGCATGGCCAATATGGCTGCTTTGAAGATAGAAGTTTTTCACCCACCCTTTCAGAATATTCTATTTCAGTTGTGCATTGTTGTGAGGTAAAACACCCCCAATATTGGAGCCTCTGAATGTAAGCCATCTTAAATGACACTCTTGATGCTGTGGGTCAGAATTTAAACAGAGCTTGTCTGAAGGGGATTTGGGGCTCTTATGTTCTGGATGGAATTTCTGGTGGCATTCAAACAGGACTTTTTTGGTCTAAAGATTTCAGATGTTTTATTCATAGAAGGGGGGAATTGGGAAAAAATTATCAGTTTTCAGGCTGCCCAGATTTCCCCATCAACCCATATCTCTTCAGAATTCCCCTATGATATCTTTGGCAGCATAACTGACTCTTTGGTTGTTAAAGGACTGAGTAAGTATTTCTGAAGACAGGCAGAAGAAACTGCTTGCTTCTTAAAGATGGAGCTTGAACCTGGTTCTGTGTCACTTAAAAACATGATCTTGGTCATTGTCACCATAAAATTTACCCAGATGATAGGGAAAGAAACCTTAAAGAAGAGAATTGAATTCCTATTCTTAGGAGTAAGTGCTGGGTTTCCACGTCAAGGTCTATTAAAGAAAGTACTGACAATATCTACAAATGTCTGGGAAAAATACTGGATACAGTTTTTTGACAAGTAATATGAAGGGTTAATGCTTTGAAGTTACCATAATTTAATTAACCTATCTATTGCCAATTGTATGAAGTCAAATTGAGAAAACAACAATAGTAAGAGCATGACTTCCAGTATATACAGATGTTAAGAAATTTCTAGCAGTTTCAAGAGATGAATACTCACCGATTCTTGCCAAAGGAAATTTGAGAAAGGCCTTCTATGCCAGTTGCCTACATAGATGTTCCCAGGCAACTTGAGAAATAAAGTGACCAAGAGTGAAGGATGGCATTTACATTCAACAAGGCAAGCCACAAGCTTCTTTCTTCCCTCTGCTGCATCCTATGAACTCCTGATATTCAGTGAAAGCTATTTTAACCCATTTCATGCAATGTAGGCATGGTAATGCATCTTTATTAGAACACTTATTTGCCTCTATCAATGTGATCATACTCTTGGCACTGACAAGTTGGGGCTTGGAAGAATTTTAATGCCATTTCTTCTCCCCATCACTCCCACTTCTTCATATTACTCTTCTATTTCTGTATACTACTACTGATACTCCTCGCTTAAATGACCTACCTGTTTAGCAACTGCTCGCACTTACGATCATCTCTTCACCATTATTTTATTTTATTTTAAATATCCTCTTTCTATCTTGTACACTCTACAGTATAGTACTGTGGTTTTTGGTGCTTTAATGCACCTACTTTACTAACTTTATGTTCTGTAATATATTGCAGTACTGTGTGTAAATTACACAACCTATGCAAAATTAAAGCAAGTGGAAGTTTTCAGTTTGATCTTTCTCATTATTTTATTTATTCAGAATACTGTATTGTCAAGTACCATGCATATACTGGAGTACTATATACAGGACACGCAGTTCCTCACTTAACGACCAATTCGCTTAACGACCAAGTGGTTGAAACAGAACGTGGTCTTTAAACAAGGAGTATCAGTATTCTACCAGTCACAGGTATATGTAGAACACACTGATTTTCCTTCCATATTCTTCCTTGATTTGCACTTGCCTCTCCAGCTGAATAGCTTCAAGACATCAGAGACAGAAGGCTTATTTCAGTGGTCTCCAAATCTTGTTCTGCATAAAACCTGGAAAACTTAAAAATAATTACAAAAATTGTAACTCATGTGGTTTGGAGCCTCAAACTCTTCATTATTTTGATGTGATTTGTACTTTCTAGATACATTTTATTAACTCCCAGTTATTCTGACTCCTTATTTCAAAGGATTGGGCCAATTAGCCCTCTCAGTTGGTGAGACCAGCTTGATTATTGAGAAGACAAAGGCCAAAGGTATGTTTTCTATAGCACCAGCCTGACCCATGACCTGGGCCAGCTGTCTTGCAAATGCCATTGGTCACCAGGGTAACCCAGTCAGAGAGGGTTAATGGTTCAGAGCAAATGTGGTTTCACTGTTTGTGTGGGAGGTGGAGGGTAAAACAACTCTGTACTAAGAACAAGTTATACTGAATCTGTCACCTCTGAACCAGATTGTAATCTCTTATTTAGAAAATATTCTACTATGTTCCTCTGTGGTACTTTGATGGAGTTTAAACCCGTCTTCCATTCCAACAAAGAGCTCTACCCCTACATTTAGCCTACAGTGAGATCATTGATCTAACCAGGATGAGTGAACACATCCATGTGAGAAATGTATAAAACATGCGCTCTGGAGTGAAAGGCCTGGGTAGAATCTTGGTTTCATATTTATGAAAACAGTGTGAATGAGCAAATAAACTTGTCTCAATTTCCTCAATCAGAAAAATTTAATAGAATTAGTACATATCACTCCATTGGATAATAATAATAATAATTATTATTAAAAATAATAATGGAGATAATGTCTGCAAATTACTAAGCTCACCACAGGGTCTGCTTATTAAACATTCAGAAATAGTCTCTGTATTACCAATGCTTTTATTTAAGAAAAACTCCTTTCTGTCTCATGGTTTTCTTTTTGAACTCCAATCATGAATGAAAAGCACCATACCACTATACCATAAGTAAAGGTATAATGAAACCTAATCTCCCCCCCTTCTCTCTTCAAGTCACAGCAACCAATAACAAATATCTGATCTTCTCCTTTCTTATCATTATCTATAAAATCAGACTCCAGATTGACTCCCACTGCTTCCAGGTTTCTAACATTTCCTAATATTTCTGATAATATTGTAGCTTGAAATTTATTTTATTCCAATCATGCTCCAAAGGGTTACAGAGGAATTCACCTAAGAGATGAGTTTCAATGAATCATTCTACTTAAAGACTTACTGGTTTCTACTTCTTTTGCCACTAAATTCAAATCCTAGCTTGGTATATGAATTCCTTTATACCAAGTCCCAAAGGTCTCCCACAGGACACTTTTTATATTTTTCTCACTGTTGTATGTACCAATCAGAATTTCACCTCTCAGTGATGTACTCTTTGCAATATTTCTTTTTCCTGAAGAGGCATCCATCACCTTCTTTTAACCCTAGTAAGCTTCAAGCTATGATCACATATGCCATACCAAGGTCAGAGGTCCCTCTTTGAAATCCCTAGGTGGAAAATTATCTAAGGTTTAGCTGATATAATGAAGAACTAAGTTTCTGAGGAACATAAAGTACTGTGTTTATTATTGTGGTAAGGGGTATTGGGTCACCCCTGCAGAGCTTAGAGGCTTTCCCTGTCTCTGTTATTATGAGACTTTCAAATGTCTTGGAGGGTCCTATGTGCTACCAGAAATTCAAACTTTGTTGACAGAATGCAAAGCAAGAGCTATCTTTCCAATTTCAAAGTTCTGTGCTTGAACTCAAGTGTAAGCCTAATTCAATTTTCTCCTCTACAAAAATAGGACTATGAGGATATTAATAGGGTTATAAAGAGACTTGAATATTTTAAGATAAAATTTAAATTATTTTCTATTTTACAATATTATTGACCCAAATTAACAATGTGATTTCCTCTAGGAATATGCATGTCTACATGTAAGTGAATAACAATGGGATTATGCCTTGCATCAGTTAGTTTTAAAATGTGGTCCCAAGACTAGTAGTTCCTGAATCACCTGAGGACTTGTTGAAAATACAAAAACTTCAGCTGTTGTCTCAAAACTATTGAGTCATAAATTCTCAAGGTGGACACAACAATCTGTATTCTGAAAAATATCAAATTATTCTGATAACTAATAAAAGTTGGTGTCTATAGACTATTTTCCAGCCTGGTTCTTTCTCTAGTAGATTTTAAAGTATGTAAAAAAGTATATGTACATGTATAGATGATAGATTAATGGAGATAATAGAGAAAGATAAGTAAAGAGGGAGATAGATGATATATTTCGTAAAAATTTTCTAGGAGAATTTTCTACTTTAGTAGAAAGGTCAAAGAGAAAGCACATTTTGAATTTGAACAGATTTGATAAATTTTCTTTAGAAATATTACCATCAATGTTTATTAGTAGGTCTAATTTTTGAAATCGGCTTCAATGTTGGGTATAATTAATGTTTAAATGGCAGTTGATGGGTTATACTGCATTTCTTTTTTATGAGTAATATTAAACATTTTTCATAGCTGTATTGAATTTTCCCCCTATGAACTGCCTTTTTCAGATTTCAGTGAAGAGCATATTTTGCCTAGTTTGGGGGTTACAAGTTTTAAAGAAAACTGCATTATTAGCACCTTGTCATTTGCTGTGAATGTTTTATTGTGATTTGTAAGGAGTCATTGATCATAATAAAAATGAATCGCCAATCATCTCTAGTAATTGTCATAATCATACTTACACATATTTTTCAATTTATTCAATCTTTAGAGAGCAACTTTAGATGGGGGTTATTGATTGAAAAATATGTGTCAAAGGTGTCAGTTCTTAGGATAGTGCTTTTTGCTACAATGTGATTGCATCCCTAATCATTAATGATGAATATTTTTGTTTCTTGAGGATTCTAGGGAATCCTTTGTTTCTTGGTGATACAGAAAAGTAAATTTTCTTGGGTCATATGACAGGTCAAGTCATACTTGTCTGAAAAATCTTCATCCCTTTACCAAAGGGGTTGAACCAAATAATCTGCTCATAAATACTTCCCTTTCACCACATCCCTGCCAATAGAGATTCTTTACTCATCTTTAAGAAAAATTGTGCCATGTCGATTGAGGTGAAATCATATGCTCATTCTTTTTAATAGATAGTTAATGCAAAATTTACTACAATCTCCAGCTCAGTTTCCAAATCTATAAAATGGTAATAATAGGATAATATGAAAGGTTAATGTAAAAGTAAATTAATTCATTTAAAAAATGTAGTTGCGAGATTGACCCATCTGTGTTTTAGAAAACACACAAAAAATATCAGGATAGATGAGTAAAAATATGAATAATTGTCCTTTTGAAATAAAACGCTTACCTTTTAGGATTTAGGGAGTATTTGGACATGTTTAACATCTTTTCCACAGGAGGATGTTTGAAGAATGTTTATTACCAGGATTGTTTTGCCACGTACAGCTGGAAACAGAAAGTAAGGCAATACGACCCAAATTTCTAAAAACATAGGTTTTGAGCTGGTAAAATAACATTTCAAGGTTCTAGAGAATGAATAGATGTCAGTAAGGTTTTGAACATGGTCACCATCATAATAGTGAATCCTGTGCCCTAATGCACATTGTAATCTGGAGACGCTGCATGGCTTCACTCCCAGGGATATATGATTCTGTTACTTTGCATTCTGGAGAAGTTGTATAGAGTCACTCAGAGGGACATCTTGTGATTCCAGGTCTACAAGAAGCAAGAGAAGCTCTGGAAATCAGGGTGTTGACAATGCAGCAGTGAGTGATCAAGAGGTCGGTCTAATCAAAAGGGGGGTAGGGGCAAATTGTGCATTGATTGATTTAGATCTTGAACTTGCAGACCCGATTTATCTGTCGTTATGTGACATCCAAGATAACAAGTCACACTGAGGTCTTATAGCATATGAAAGGTATCTTAGAAGTTAGTGCCATTATCAAGAGGAATCAGTACTGTGAACCACTGGCTGTACCTGTTAGAGAAGAGCTGAGAGAATAGATGAGAAGCTCTGGGTTTTCAATAGCAGAATAATCACGAGTCTTATTGTTGTACTCTCTTCAAATATTGGAAAATGCTTTATATTTCTTATTTGTAGTAATTGTAAGGTCTATCCTTATTAACATTTTACACATGAGAAAAGGGAAGATAGAAAACTTTCTCAAAGGCATTAAGTCGGTGAATGTAAGAGCCAGAATGAAAACCAAAGTTTGTCAGTTTTCCAACCATTGTTGCAGTCGTACTGGGATGAAGTGTCAATTTTCTGTTTCCAGGTACCTGATTCAACTTCCTGCCACTTATGAGAATCTATGAAAGTTATGTGGAGACTTAAGGTGAGGACATAGCTTTCTCATCTCCTGCAGCACTGAGAATGTGTGTTTATAATTTCTCACATGACCACAGTAATGGACAGGCTCTGCTGATTTTTCAGGTTAAAGGTGAACATCTGCATGCAGAAAGGGTGACCCTTTTTCACTCATCATTGCTCAGGTGTGAAGGCAAAATTGGGGCGGGCAGCAGAGGAGTCCCACATAATTAACTCAACAATTTAACAAGTTCCAAACTTCTGATTCCAATTAACCTTGGTACTTACTTCTGAGTGGATCCTCTGACTCTCAGTATGATGGAATGAAGACCCCAAAGTTATTGGAGGGATGTTTCTAAACACTCTCGTGGGAACTAGATGAGGAAAAGTTGGTTAGAATTTTTTAACAGGACTGCTCAGGAGAAGAGAGGTGGTGATTCCAGAGGATTGGGACAAAAGGGTAGGGACAAAGGGAGAGAAAGAAAAGGCCAATGACCTTCTATTTCTTTTTTTTTGTTTTTGTTTTTTGGGTCACACCCGGCAGTGCTCAGGGGTTATTCCTGGCTCCATGCTCAGAAATCGCTCCTGGCAGGCACGGGGGACCATATGGGGCACTGGGATTCGAATGGATAACCTTTTGCATGAAAGGCAAACGTCTTACCTCCATGCTATCTCCCGGGCCCCCCTTCTATTTCTTTTAGGAAGACATCCAGTGGTATTCAAAAATTAGTCCTGACTCTGTGCTTGGGGAATATTTCTGGCAGGATTCAGGGAACCATATGTAGCACCAGAGAGAATCAAACCTAGGTTGGTTATTTACAAATAAGTATCTTACCCACTGCCCCATATCTACAGTCTTCAAGTTTTGATTGCCAATCTTAGAAGATAATATCATATCCAGATTGAAAGCTCAGGGAAATGGATCATCTTAAGGTTACTTGATAGTCTTCCCCTCCCATCAGGCATATATTAATGACTTTGTGATGATGACCACATTTCAGTGTCTAAATAATTTTTCAAGAATTTGTAAAACCCTGGGGCCAGAATAGTGGAGCAAGTGGTAGGGCTTTTGCCTTGCACACACTAACATAGGATGGACCGTGGTTTGATTCCCAGGCTTCTCATGGGGTCCCCCAAGCCAGGAACTATCTCTGAGCACCTAGCCAGGAGTAACTCCTCAGAGTCATTGTGTGTGGCCAAAAAAATTGAAAAATTTAAAATAAAGAATTTGGGGGCCTGGGAGATAGCATGGAGGTAAGGCATTTGCCTTTCATGCAAAAGGTCATCGGTTCGAATCCCGGTGCCCCATATGGTCCCCCGTGCCTGCCAGGAGCAATTTCTGAGCATGGAGCCAGGAGTAACCCCTGAGCACTGCCAGGTGTGACCCAAAAACAAAAAACAAAAAACAAAATAAAGAATTTGTAAAAACATCATTAAAACAATCACTGAGTATTTATCTCCCGTTTTACTATGGAAAGAGTAATGTGGAAAGTCAGGAAAACCAGATGCCCCTATTTATCAGAAGGGTGAATCCCACTCAATATTCCTTCTTTCAAACTCATGCAAATCTGAAAGTATGTAAATATTCTACTTAAGGCTCACAGTCAACTTCCACTGAGAGGGTAACATATACATGCCCCCTGGAGAATCTGTGGAGGTACTATCATTTCCAAATCAGAGAGTGAAGTGTAGTTAATGAGCAGATGTAATAAAGCTGTCAGCATCCTAAAGAGTTCAACAGAAGAAAAAGGACTTGGAGCAGGTTTATAAAAGGAAGTACCAGTGTCACTGGGTCCATGGAATGGAATGAAGAATTTTGATTTTAAAATTTATCTCACACAGACCAATTTTGACTGTGTATTGAGCATGGTTGAAGATGGTGAGTTTGACTTCTGCTTGGCCTTGCTTTGCAGGAGACAGTGCTACACAAAGATAGAAGGTGTAGATTATATGACTTTTGAGGTTACATTGGATTAAAAATGTTGATCATAGATTGGGGTTAATAGTCTGCACAAGATAACAAAACACTAGTAACACAGAGAAACTTAAGGCAAATTCAGAAAGCAAATGCAATGACTTCTCTCAGCTATTTGTGCCCTTAGTTTTGGTGGTACTTATGTCAGAATGTCTTAATTACAGTGGTCAGAAACATATTTGCTTTGCATATAATCTACCTGGGTTACATTCTAGAGACCCAGGTGTGATCCCAAACCAAAATCAAAACATAAAGCCTTAATCAATTTTGGACTTCTCTCTCTCTAAAAGATGATGAGAGTGGTTGTTTCTGGATAGCTGAGTCCTCTTGAAAAATGTTCTTTGACTTCCCTGGTAATTTTCTGGGAGTTTCCTGAAACTTGAATACATCACATTTCAAAATTGAATTGGATTATTAACAGAGCTAAATTAGGAAGTTAGAGTAGTCACCAGTTTCTTTCAATGCACTGTTTGGAGTTACTTTTGGAGGTGTAAACACTTTAAATTTTGGGGGGTTAGGGGAAGCTGCATGGTAACTTACCCACTGTATTATTGCTCTGGCTCCAAAATTTTAATATTTCTTTTTTTTTTTGGTGCCGAAACCCGGGATCAAATTTTAATATTTCTAATGGGTGAGTGCAACAGGTCAAAGTTTTCCTTTGGCTGTATGACAAAGGAGCACAGAAAATTTTCCTATAGTATTAATAAAACCTCTAGGATAGGTCAAGGCCATAGAATTAGGTGTCAACAGAATTTTCTAGGGATATGAAATAGATAAGATAATAATAAACGAATTATGCAGAAATGATGTGCTCAACAAATGTTTGTTTCCATCATTAAAATGTTATAACTAATACACAAGTTCTAGGAAACTTAGGTCAATGTCTCAGAGTATTTTAATTAACAAAATAATCTTCAGATTCTGTTTGAGCTTTTCTCCGTTCTCCTTTAAATCTTTATGGCTGCTAACACTTAAGTCTGCATTCTCTGTGTAAAAATAATTACTGGTTTTTATAATAAAAATAATTGCCAGTTTTTATAGACTAAATTTTCCATCTCTGGAATTTTCTGCTTCATGTTGGGAGAACCCCCAAATGAACATTAGCCACTTTGTTTTTTTTATTTCTTAAGAATCTTTCACTTATAACTCTGGGGTCGGGAGATAGAAATCTTGTTTGTTGAAGGTCCCCCAGGGGTGAACTACAGTCAAACCATGTTACCCTGGAAGACTTTAAGTCATTTTAGCTGCTCAATGGAGAACACATCCCAGAATGCAGGCGGGTTTCCAAGACAACTGGGGTTTGATGGTTCATTGAAGGATGGCCAAGGCAGCTGCACACTGGTGCTCTGGAAGTCTCAAACTATTCTGCAAGAGCTCTTGGTTCAGGAAATCCAAAACATATTTGCTACAAACATTTTTCTCCTCAATTTTTAATCATGTATATATTGCAAAGGAAATGTATCCCATCTGTTTTTATATCCATTTATACTTATATCATCCAAATGAAATTTTTTAATTTATTTGATGTTCCAAACTTAAAAAAAAGTGACTTAGAACATACTTGGTGGAAGGCATTGCTGTTGTCTTTCATGCTGCAATGATACCAGGTCACTCAGGTGGCAAATCAGCATAGTGAATAAGTCATCTCCTAAATTTCTTAGTGGGACAGTTCCAGGGGCAGAGGAAATGAACAACAAAGGTATCATTTAATTCTATTAATCACAGAAAATTGAAAACTAAAAGAGCATAGTGATCGAGGTGAAAGAACCTCAGATATTTCTGAGTCTAGCCTCCCTGGTGTTATATGGCTGAGAAAATGGAGCCCTAGAGAGGAGACATTCTCTGCCTAAGGATACACAGTTAATTCAAGACAGATCTGGGGTTACAAACTTAGGTCTCCTGGGTCTAGGATCAGGGTAGCAGTGTTCTTTCATGCTCTCTCTGTTGAAAGCATCAAAGCACAAATGCAGATGCAGGCTAGAACACTAAAGTCTTGAGTTTATTCAATAGTTACAGACAGTTATAGATTGGACATGACAGAGATTCCGAAAATTCTCAGGAATTTTAAAACAACCTCCTCCCCTCGAAGAGCACAGGTTCTGGGACGATAGAGGAAATTTACGGCAGCAATAAGAATGACTACTTTCTTAATGAGAATGATCATTAGAATGTTACTTAACTGCCTTGAGCCTCTGTTTCCTAATCTGAAAATTGGGTTAAAATTAGCACACATATGGGGCCGGAGAGATAGCATGGAGGTAGGGCGTTTGCCTTTCATGCAGAAGGTCATCGGTTCGAATCCCGGCGTCCCATATGGTCCCCCGTGCTTGCCAGAGGCAATTTCTGAGCATTGAGCCAGAAACAATCCTGAGTATTGAGCCAGGAAAAATCCCTGAGCACTGCCGGGTGTGTGGCCTAAAAACCAAACAAATAAATAAAAAAAAATAAAATTAGCACACATACATTTAATTTTCTCACAATTAAGTAAAACCCTATATGTAAAGGCCCTTAATGATATGGCTGACACAGAGCAAATGATTAAAATAAAGGTTTTCCCTCATAATACTATTATTACTATTGTTCAGTGGTCTGAATTTCTTTTCTTTTCTTTTCTTTTTTTTTCTGGGTCACACCTGGCAGCGCTCAGGGATTGCTCAGAAATCGCTCCTGGCAGGCTCGGGGGACCATAGGAGATGCCAGGATTCAAACCACTATCCTTCTGCATGAAAGGCAAATGCCCTACCTCCATCCTATCTCTCCAGCCCCTGGTCTGAATTTCTTAAGGAAAGTATTTTCTAAGCTATGTTAGTGGGACACTTTTCATCCAAAAGTTGAATTATCTTATGAAAATATAGCACATGTAAGGAAAATGTCCTTCCTTTAAACTGTTTTAAAAATGTTTTATATACCACCATTCTCTTGGAAAGTCTTCCTATTATAAATGTACAATTGGCAAAGTGTCCCCCAAAATTGTGTAAGACAGAAAACTGTCAAGAAAGTGCATTTCAAGAATACAAACATTAGTAAAGTTTCCTGACTTTTCTTCTAAGAACACACAGACAGTAAGATTTATTCGAGTAGTAACAGTCAAGCACCAGTTTGGGTTTGATGGCATTGGAGAGGTAGCAGAAAGAGCTATACACCACCAACATAGAAAACCTTTCAAGATAAATAATAAATGAGGAGCATTTGTCCATCAAAGTTGTACTGGGATTTGTCTTTTTGAAGTAAGGAACATTCCAGTAGACGACAGTTGGACAAAAATTGAAGTATAAAAGTTCTTAGACCAAGTTTGAAAAGTGGTCGTCAAATTCTGTCTTTACACCTTCAAAAGTGGGCATGCGTAAGAGGAAACAGTTACTTGGAGATTTGGGCACCAGCTAATTTTTTATTTTCCCAAAAGATAGGATGGGGCTGGAGTAGTGGCACAAGCTGTAGGGCATCTGCCTTGGAAATGCTAACCTAGGACGGGCTGCGTTTCAATACCCCAGCTTCCATATGATCCCCCAAGTCAGGGGTGGTTTCTGAGTGCATAGCCAGAAGTAACCCCTGAGCACCACTGGGTGTAGGCCTCCCCCCACCAAAAAAAAAGATAGGATGAATCCTGAGTTCATTTCTACATGCCTCACACAAGGCCTGGGACTAAACAAGACTCAATAAATGTGCACTGAGTTGAAACAAGATCTAAGTGGATGTGAAAAGCCACGATAAGGGATCTAAAGGTTTCTTTGGCAGATAATGGGGAGCCGTCCAAGCTGGTTGCTCAGGGGAGTGACATGCTCCAAAGTGCACTTTAGAGAGACAAGTTTGGCAGAGTGTGGGGGATCAAACCAAGGAGAGAAAAATAATAAGAATTCGTACACGATTTCACACAGGATCAAACCAACTCAGGATAGAACTGCCGATGGCAAAGCAGTAGCAAAGGTAGAAAAGGAATGAAACTTTCTGCAACTACTTTCCTTGTTTTAGAAATCAAAGAGGAAAATGAACCCAAAGGTCAGAAATGATTTCATCCTATGCAAAGTGAAAGAAATCACCATGAAGACTGTGAGATTTTGAAAACTCGCGGCCTGCGGACTGCAAAAGGCACTCCATACACATTTTGTGGCCCTGTCCTAGAGGAATCTTTTTTGTTTTGTTTTGTTTTGTTTTAGTTGTTTGGGTCACATCCCCCCCCCCCCCACAATGTTCAAGGCTTACCACTGACTTTGCACTCAAGGATCACACCGACTTTGCCTCCTGTGGCCCACAGGTAAATTGAGTTTGAGACCCCTGATTGAGCCTTAAAGGCTAAGAGGATGAGAGTGTTAAGGAAATATTGGCAACAGGCAAGACTCTTGGGGAGAAAGCCCCTCCTGAGCTAATTTTGAGCAATTCCTGTCAGGCTACCTGGGAACACAAGAATGCACCATACAAATTTGCAATACCCTTTACTTTTGGAGATGGGCCCAAGTAGAGCTCCATCCTGAAGCTGATGAAGTGCATGAGTTTGGGTTTAGCATCAGAAAGGAACAAAAGACAGACTGCAAAATGTATGTGTCAGGAGCCCACGCTGGCCCACCAATGTCCACCATTTTATGGTGTTCATCCTACATATCAGTTGACCTTTTTATTTGAATCTCACTGGTTCACCATGGGAGAGACTATCAGATGTCAAACTCCTGCTCAGTTCCCAAGTAACTGCTGTAGGATGGACCTTGCTGTCTTCTCTACTCTCCCAGTGGAGTTGAACACAGTCCTGGTTCTCTTTTCCCCTGGAAAAACCCCAGTGGCCTGTTAAGCTGAGTAGTTTATTGTCTTGGAAGTTGTCATAAAGATGCATACTCGGGAATTAGCTTAATTGAATCTCAGCACTCAAAGAGAAAGTTTCTAAATTCTGTCTTCTTTTGTATTGTTGTTCAAATTTCGAATAAAATAACATGGATATGTTGGGACTGGTTATTAAAAGTATATTAAAATACTAAAAAGGTTTAGAAATCAATTAGCATATAGTAGTAACTCTTTTGAGACCAATATATCTTTTATGATGTGTTCTTCTTAACCAGTTCCAATGACAGGATCCTTGCCTCAGTTTCCCTCTAAGGGCTATAAATCTCCCCTGAAGTTCTGTACTCTTGGCAGAATATAAAGAGTTGAGTTTAACTCATGGTGGGCCTGGCCCAAATCTATCATTTGCTCAGCCTTCCTATCACATCCCCAACTAGTGATGTTTGCTGACACCTATACTCATTAGCCATTTATTTCTTCATTTGTCAAATCACCACTTCAACTAATATTGATTGACAATACCTGCAACACATACCCTTCCCAAGTTTGCTTATCTGAAGAGCTGTTGAGAGCATTACCTGGTAAATGAAGTTTTTATGTCTTTTTATTTCTATAACCTGTGACTTCCTATTAGTGGCACTAAAGCAAACAAAGTCTTGGAACTTCTCTCACAGGAATATAAACTGCACTATGATGTTAAGACTCAAACTCTTCCAGCAAGTCACTGTAATTCTTTTGTTTCCCCAGACCCATGAGCTAATGGTGGGCATAGGGTAAACAGAAAATTCATTCTGATGACTTGGGAAAACACACAAAAGGGTCAGCCATGCTTTTATCCCATGAAGACACCAACTGGAAGACATCCATTCTTCCCTATCTATTCCCATCTGCCCTGATACTTCATAAAATTTCACCCATATAGTTATTTAACGAGGTGGCAACATGGTTGTCAGGGGCCCTGAGGATATGCTATGTTTGATGTTCTGTAAGAAAGAACAGAGAATCATTCTTTGAAAAAGCATGGTATGACTTTGAACCCCTGCTTGGCATTCCTGCCTTGTGAGCTCAGACCTGAAGTCAGGAAATGGTCTTTGGGAAATGCAGAATAGTGATAGGCTGCATGGTGAGTGTGGAGCAAGAAAGATAGAGGAAAAGCAGACAGGAGAGTGTTTTGTATGGTACCTTATCAGCTATGTACCCATGATATGGAGGGAGAATTCTGCCTGTGCACAGGGACCAATTTCTGATTATCCATGGGTAATGGGATGAAACTAAACTTGTTTCTGCAGTTTACTTATATCAGAATGTCTCTGCTTGTGAGCCACTTAGTACAATGCCCTACCCTTAGGAAACACTGATTAAATGATTAAATGAATTGGATTAAATGAATTACTATTTACTGGGGGAAAATTAACCGGTTAAGCAGATTAGCATTCATTTTCTCTATCTATCGTTGACTTCATACTGAAGTGAAATAAGGGAAGAGCCCCAAAGCTTTACCTTCTCAAATGCTCTATAGGCTTCCAGGGGCTGGTAATTTTGACTCTCACCCACTCCAAGACTGTGATCTACTACTACCAAGGATGGGGAAGCCCTAATGCAAGGATACAGGGAACCAAACTCACCTCCTTAGCCAGTTGAGGCAAATTCTCCTGAAGTCTCTTTTTCCTTTTTGCCCACTCAGTGTAGGTTTAAGACCCCACCTACGATTAAGGAAACTTACTTTGACCTACTCTCTGAGAATCATCTAATAAGATATCCAATTTGGTGGAAAGATTACTGATGTTCCAACACTAATAAAAAATAATTTTGGGGGGGCCAGGCGGTGGCGCTGGAGATAAGGTGCCTGCGCTAACCTAGGACGGATGGTGGTTCGATCCCCCGGTTCCCCATATGGTCCCCCGAGCCTGCCAGGAGCGACTTCTGAGCGAATAGCCAGGAGTAACCCCTGAGTGTCACCGAGTGTGGCCTAAAAACCAAAAAAAAAAAATTTTTTTTGGAGCTAAATATGTTTGAACTGTAATAATATATACCTTATTCTGCTTTAGCTCTAGCTCATATAAATTATTTTATGTGCCTATTTCTGCATTAGCCACCTCCGCAATTCAATATACAGATGCTACTAGTCTTGAGACACAATAGGAAATGAAGACCAGAGAGGGAAATGGACTGATGTAAGGTGGCAGAGTGAATCAGAAATGGGACTGAATGTCAGCAATTGTTCTCTGAATAACCCTTGAGAGATTTTGGCCTATGTTTACATCTTACCTAGTAGCTGTGACTTTGTAGTTGCAGTCTGTCTCTTACATATTCTAGTAACTCCAGTTTTCTCCATCTTTACAATGGAAAGAAAAAGCCCGTGTGCCACCCAAGTGTAAGGAAAAAGGATGTTGAACAATAGAAAGCAAGGTGTCTAGAAAAACTGACTTGTGTTCCTCTCCTTTTGCTTCAGACACACTTATGAACTAGTGGTATAGGCTCAGCAGTTTAAGTAAAGTATAAGTAAATCTGTATAAGTAAAGACTGAGTCTAATTC
>PVKC010019006.1:0-19331 GCA_004027635.1 Crocidura indochinensis
ATTTTCTCTGTATGAAGTTACCTTTCGATATGCAAAGACATTAAATTCTCTCACATTTTGAACTTTATTATTTGCTGTTTTTCCTGTTCTATATTTCCTATGCTGTTTATGGTGTGATGAAAGAAGAATTGAGACGAGAATTTTGTGAACTTGTTGTGACACAAACAAGTTTGGAAAGAGACATTTCACATTTGTATAAGCTACTCCATGTTTTTCTATAGCAAAAGATAAAAAATTAATCACTGTCAGGGGCCTGGAGTATTACAAAGTACCCTAGTGCTTGTCTTCATGTCTGATCCCTAGACTGAAAAATAAAATGATTTTAGTGTCAGTTAGAAAGCTGGAGTTGATGGAATATGGAAGCTGGGTTTGGTTGTGGTTCCCTCGAAATATATTGAGGGAATATAAAAAATATGTTTTTTCCCCTCTATTCAATCTGTCAAGTAGTGGTATGGAGGATTGGAGTCTTTCATGCTGATTTTGTTTTGTTTTGTTTTGGGGCCACACCTGGGGGTGCTCAGGGTTACTCCTGGTTCTGTGATCAGAAATTGCTCCTGTCAAGCTCAGTGGACCATGTGGGATATCAGGGGTCAAACCCTGGTCTCTCTTACACACCCTACTGCTGTGTCATTGCTCTTGCCCACATGTTAATCTTTTTAAGATATGAGAACCATTATACTTAGTCATTTTATTCATCCACCCAGGAAGTAAAAAAATTTTAAGCATCTGAAGCATCTGATAGGATCTAGAAACCACTCCAATTAATAGTAATTCTGAATAATGAAAAACAGTAAGGGGTTTCAAAAGTATTTTGACTTGTGAGGATACTGATTCTCGTAAATTCTCTAAATTTTGCCTTGATTTATAATTACAATTAATTAGATTTTATTCCCGTGACTGATTTTCCCATATGTTACTCATATAAGATAATAGAATACCCTTAAAATACTAAAGCTCAAAAACACATAACACACTGCATATTTAGCACTAATATTGAGAATATTTTCCCAGGAGCCACAAGGGTTAAAAGATATGAAAGAAGTTAGCACAACTATCAATTTTAGTGCAAGGACATTTCTTTGCTAGGATTATAGAAAGTGAATGTTTTTGTGTATATGTGTTAAGAAATGTAACTTTAGGAACTGAAGTGATAGCACAATTGTAGGACTTTTGCCTTGCACTTGGTAAACCCAGGCCAACGGAGAATTAATAGTTTGATTCCCAGCATATCCTATGATCTCCTGAGCCAGTGAGGAGCAATTTCTCACCTCAGAGCCAGGAGTAACCCCTGAGTGCTACCACGTGTGGCCCAAAAGCCAAAAAAAAAAAAAGTAACTTTATCTTAATATTTTTATAAATGTAAATTGTGTTAATATACCAAGTATCTAAAATGGTACTTCACTTATATGTACTTATGAGATAAGATATAAATGCTCACTGAATAATAAATAATTTATATTGAATATTAAATAATAATTTATATATTTCATGGTGCCATATCTTTTTCTATATATATATCTTAATGTTTATGGAACATTCCAAATTATAGAAATGTCCCTTATGCTATCTTTTCTAATAAGTGATACTTAGTAAACAAGTATAAGTATATCAAAAGATGACCTTTAAGAGTTTTCAACAATTTTATTTCAATGGCACTACAATTTACTTAACCTTTTAGCAAGAACTCATTGTTGACAGACTTGATTTTACTTTTCAAACTTATACAATCAGTATGTTAAAATATACTTTATATATTTTTACAATTTTGTTAGTATAGTATAAAGTTTTGAATTGTAGTTTACCCTATTTTTCGTACCATAAAATGCATTTTTCCTCTCCAAAAGTGCGTTTAATGGAGCCAATGCTACCTGGAGCTGAAGCCTGAGTATACAGGAGGAGAGCATCTAAAAACTCTGTGCATTTTATAATCAGGTGTGTCATATAGAGAGAAAATACAGTAATTAGTAATCTGTAATAGTTTGTACATACATATTTTTAAAATTGTAGACATAACTGTTTTATTTAATGACTATTATAGAATACTTATGAATAGTTAAGATCATATAAGTATGCATAATATTATATGGATGCTTACTTATTTTATGATGATAGTATAACTAAATATACTAAAATATATTAATATATAATTATGATATTATATAAGTATACACTGTATAAAATAGAACTAAATTCTATTTTTTTGTTTTGCTTTGGGGTTACACCAGTTGCTCAGATATCACTCCTGATTCTGAGCTCAGGGATCTCACTGGTAAGGTTTAGGAGTCAAAGGGGTGCTGGAGATATGACCCTAGTTGACCACTTTATAGGCACCCTATCCTTTATAATATCACTCTAGTCCCTGTAACTTTATTTTTTAATTAAATTTATATTTTATCTCAGAACGTGACCCTGGGAGAGGACAGATCATGTTTTAGTTATATGTCCATTTCTAGAGCCTTGCACAATACCTATTGTTTTTAAGGATCCATTTGCACTATCGCCAGGTATCATTATTATAAGAAATATTATATTTGTTAAGTTCTCATTATAAGGAATGTTACATAGCAAAAAATCAGTACTGAAATGTATGATCTGCCTTAGACATAATACAGCCATTAAGAGACATGTGAACCCCACATTCAGCTGACCCTGGTGGGGTTCTTGACTGAGATCACATGCCTCTTTTTCTGCAGAGGATGGGCCACTGGCTGTCTCTATGCTTCAGGAGTGGTTCTATGACTCCCTCAAACGTCAGAAATTGGCCCTCTGGCTGTTCTTTCCTACTTTGATGTGTAGCTGGGAACCCACAGAGCCCCTGGAGTGGCCCAGGTAACCCCGATTTCCTGAGAGTTTTTATAGCGTAGCAACCAGAGTCTATCACCATGAATTGTCAGCCCAGTTTACTGGCATTCCCAGGAATGACCCCTGAGCATAACCAGAGAGCCTTCCCTCAAGACAGTTAAAATATATCTATTTTTGTTTGTTTTTTTTTGTCTTGTTTTGTTTTGTTTTGGGGTCACACCTAGCAGTGCTCAGGGGTTACTCCTGGCTCTATGCTCAGAAATTTCTCCTGGCAGGCTCAGGAGACCATCTGGGATGCCAGGATTCGAACCACCGTCCTTCTATGTCTAGGGCAAACGCCTTACCCTGTACTATCTCTCCGGTCCCAATATATCTATTTTTGTGAAATGTTTTTGTTTTGTTTTTGTTTTTGTTTTTTTTTTTTGGTTTTTGGATCACACTTGGCAGGGGTTACTTCTGGCTCTATGCTCAGAAATCGCACCTGGCAGGCTCGGGGAACCATACGGGATGCCGGGATTCAAACTACCATCCTTTGGCATGCAAGGCCAATGATTTACCTCCATGCTATCTTCCGGCCCCTCTATTTATAATATATTTTCTTTCTTATCTATTCTAATCAATATTTTGAGTTTGACATGATGCGATTTAACTGGCTGAGTGACAACTTGTTAGATATTTAAGTTAAAAAATGAAACATTTATTTATAAAGAGATAACTCTAATTTAGAAATTTCTGAGGATAGTTTACCTATCTTAATTTCCAATTTTTTGTATTTAATTTATGATCATATTTATCAATTTTTCCTTTGTAAGTATAAATGTGATCTTGGGGCCTGGGAGATAGCATGGAGGTAAGGCGTTTGCCTTTCATGCAAAAGGTCATCAGTTCAAATCCCGGTGCCCCATATGGTCCCCTGTGCCTGCCAGGAGCAATTTCTGAGCATGGAGCCAGGAGTAACCCTGAGCATTGCTGGGTGTGACCCCCCCAAAAAAAAAAGTATAAATGTGATCTTATGAATTATTTTCCAAAACCTCTTGCTTTTGTCTTTCATATTATATTTCACTTTTATGTTGTAATTTTCAGAAAAATGTGTCATTTCACTTTTTTAATTACATTGGTACCAATTTCTTATTATTTTAATATACACATATTTTTTCATTTGACCATGTAATATTTCCAACAATATTTAATATAATTAAATATTTCATGGAGCTATAGTAGTAGCATAGCAGTATGACATTTGTCTTACATGAGGCTGACCTAGGACAGACCTAGGTTTGATCCCCTGGCATCTCATATAGTCTCCCAAGCCAGGAGTGATTTCTGAGCTCATAGCCGGGAGTCATTCCTGAGCGTCACCAGGTGTGAACCAGAAATCCAAAAATTTTTTTTTCAGAAAATGTGTAAAAGTGATAATTATATTTTTACTTTAATAGTCTAAACATCTTAAACTATTAAAATGTGTCATAAATATCCTAGTTAAAGTAATTTACTTCACATGACATTAATTTTTTTACTCCAGAATTACTTATAGCATATAGAAGATATGGTTGAAATATTTAATGTTTAAATATGCTCTGTTCTATTTTAGATTGTATTTTATTCTAATCATCCATTGAATTTAATTATCTTCATTATTTTGAAAAGCTAGCTATTCTCTTTTGAAGAAAATAAATATTATAATCATGGGGATTGAAAGGAAAAAAGATGAAACTCAAACCTATGTACTGTAACTCAAAAGTAATTGATGGTTGTGACACAGTAATACAGGATGATTAAAATCACTACTTTTCAACAATTTTGCATTATCTCTCTTTGTTATCCTAATGGAAATAATTTAAAAGAATACATTACTTTAAAATCATTTAAAAACATAGGAAACTAATCCTTTAGTACTATTTTTACTATTTTAAATATTGAAATTTGATGTAACTAAATTTATAAAATTTGCCTATTTAAACATATAAATGTAATAAGGATAGTTTTACTGCTACCAGACTGGCAGGATAGTTTAGTAGATAAGTGAAATGCCTTTGGAGGGGGATAGGAGGATAAGGATTTCGAGTTACTTGGTAATTCTTAGATTTGCTCCTGGTTCTGTGCTCAAGAAACTGTCCTTTTGCTATTCACAAAATTATAGGTAATTTCAGAGGTACATCAGGATTGGTTATGAATAAATCAAATAGCTTAACACTTGAACAATTCTTTCCAACTCTTAAAGTCGCTTTTTAGAATGAAGAGAGTATAAGAACTTTATTTCTCTGCTTACTAGGTATGCCAATTCTTCCAGTTAAACCTTTTCTTTACCATCACCCATTGCTTTCATTATCTTATAGTACTTGAAATATTAACTAGAATGAATTAGTCTACCTTATAGAAGTAGGCGAATTATTATATGTTGATTTGGACTTAAATGTATTTAATAAATATTATATTTTATGGAATTTTGGTTCATATTAATTATTATGCTCAAATTTCTTTTTTTCCAATTTATGTTTTTATTTATATATTTATACATGACATGGAAGTCATAACTCCAACTAATCTAGCTTATATCTTGAAGGTTAAATATTGTAAGTTGCATTGACAGAGATTTTAAAAATATTTAATAATTTTATGTTAAGATACATATCTAAAGTTATTTTATAAAATTATTTAAACATTAAGCTTAAAATTATTTTATTTTTATTTTATTGCTCTTTATATTGAAGTGCAAACAGCCTTTCCTAAGTGCATTTAGGCTTTTTATTCTTGGGAAACTTATTTTGGCTTCCTCTCAACCTACCTGATACCCTATTATTTACTTAAGGGAAATAATGAAAGTTAAAAACCAGGAGAGAAAAAAGAGGCTACTAATTGTGGGTCTTTTATATTTTTTTGTTTTTATTTCTAGAGAAGCAGAATTTCACAAAAAAAGGTATGGCACATTCAAAAAGATAACAAGGAAGAGGACAGATTGCTTAATCTCAAAACATCAGGACTGGTAGAATTCTTTCTCTAACTCAGAAAAAGCTTAAGTCTTATGTAACTGTAACAAAGATTATAAGCAGTGTTGTAGAGGGATACAATTATAGTTATTAGATCAAGGGTTTGGATTGATAAAGGTAGGAGGGCAATGTGATTGCATTAATAGCAGATTTGGGGATATCATATTGAAGTAAGGCACTATTAAGAAGGTAAATCATTAAAAAAATAAAATAAAATGATGTTTTTAGTTCTATCTCTTTCCCCTGTACTTGTATACTTTTGTGTATATTGCTTGTAACTTTTAATTATGTTAGAAATCATACATAAAGTGGATGAGTGAATTCAACCCCTACTAAGTTGTGAAGATTAAATGAGATCCATGCTCAACATTTTTTATTTACATCACAATGTAATGATTTCTCTCAAATATAGCTAAGCTCTCAAAGTTATATAAACTCTATTGTTATCCAATATGAAAGCAGTTCTTGTAATCCTCAAACAAAAGACCAATACCAAATCTTACCTCATTTTGTGAGATCATGTTAATATTCTTTCTCCTCTAAGAAATGTTCTACTAGCATTAGAGTGGAAGCATAGGTTTGTTTTACAATATCATATAAAATTACACCTGAATCCTAAAAGGGTTCACCTCTAACAAAGCACCAAATTAAATTAATTCAGCATATTCAAATATACACATAGTAGAGATAAACTGGATAGTTCAAGAAACATGTGTACATTAAAATAGGGTTTCTGAAGAAATTTAAAGATAAATATTGTTAGAAAACCAAGAGTCAAAACTATGGTATTGCTATATAATTCCATATGTTTAATTATGTAACAATGGATACCAACTTAACTATATTATTTTTTATTTTTGAACGTAAAACAAAACCTTAAAATTTGTTCATAATGCATATTTATATATAGATATTTATATATCCTCACATCATGCTTTAAACAGAGCCACCAAAATGAGTATTGTCACAATTTCTATAGTAATTGTCAAAGTATATGATAGTAAAATTATTCCTAATCGAATGTAGTCTATTCATTTATTCATTGAATATTTGCATGTTTAGCAACACTGATTGATTGCCTACTCTCTAGAAACATAAATTTATAGAGTGCTCTGTTTTCATTGATATTTTGGGGATACTTCTTTTCACAAATTAATAGAGTTACACTGAAACACATGCTCAGAGATATTCATAGTAAACAAAACATACAACACAGCACAAAAAGTATGCCTTTGTAAATGCATAGGCAAATACATGCATATTTCTTTAAAATGAAGACAGATCACTTTGAAATAGAGGCAATTAAACAAGTAAAGCACCACTGCATGAGTAAACTCAACCACATATTTGAGAGACGGGTACTCTACTTATCTCAAAGAAACTGTAAAATTATAATGCAAATATCAAGGTAAGAAACCATTTCAGGCAACTGTACCGTTCTTCCAATGAAGACATTGTTGGAAAAAATTCTTCATAATCACTGTTATAATATCAGAGAACCAACTTTTTTCAAATATAAATCAATTCTTTCAATACTCTTATCTTCTCAAATCCTCCAAGGCAACACAGAAGTAATGATGCTTATGAATGCCTGGAGGGCAGCCATCTTTTTGTGCTTTTCTAGAAAGGAAATACAGAGATCTTATTGATTTGATATCGACAGTGTAAGACGAACTGGAACCCTGCATCTCCATGCCACATTTCGGATGATTACACGCTTCTGGATCTGAGTTCTGAGTCAGTTGATCCGGACGTGGCATTACTCTTCGTGCCTGCTTTTTTTTTTTTTTTTTTTTTTTTTTTGCCAGATATCTTAATGTGGCTCCAGATGTTTAGCTCCTCCAGTTGTGTCCATTAGACACAACGTGGGTCTCCCAACGCTGAATTATGTTATTCTAGTGACTAAGATTCATTTGCTCAACTGAATGTAAGGCTGTGAATTTATTGAAATCAATAGTGTGTAGACTATTTATTCATGAATAAAAGACAGCAGGAGGTGAAGAAAAGGACAGAATTTGGAAATAAATTGTAAGAGATAAATATTAGCTCACCAGCATAAATTATTATTAGTAATAGAGAAAATGTGAGACACATAATGGAAAACGTTTTTTTTTGTTTTGTTTTGTTTTGTTTTGTTTTGTTTTCATTTGTTTTTGAACTACACCTAGCAGTGCTCAGAGGTTACTCCTGGCTGCAAATTCAGAAATTGCTCCTGGCAGGGAACTATATGTGATGCAGGGAATTGAACCCAGGTCAGTTCAGGGTCATTTGCGTACAAGGCTAATTCCCTACCACTGTACTATTGTTACAGATCCTGAAAAATACATTTTTTAGGCAAAGAAAAATTATCATGTCTGATAAGTCAAAATGTTAGAAAGTAAAATACAAGATTAAAACTAAGATTCTAAGTAGAGATTTTAGAGAGCTTTTGACACTTAATCAGTTTTCTATCAACTTTGGATTGACATTACCTTTGGAACCAATCTTTGTGCCCATGGTAGCACCTAGAGATTTATTGGAGCACAAAGGTACTTATTGACACCATGTCTTAACTATTTTCCAAACTTTCTGTTCAACAACAATTTGAGTAGAATTAACAAAGAACCAAAAAAAAAATTCCTCCCCATCAATTACAGAAAAAAATATCTACCAACCCCTGTTCTGATTCACAACTAATATATAGATAAGTCGGTTCCATTTTGGCTTTTCCAAAGATAGTTTAAAGTTTGTTGTGGCCAGAGTAATTATTTTCAATTTTGATAATGATTATGAAATCACAAACTGTTATGGTTGAAAAAGACTCAACAGGACATTGAGTTCAGCTCCCACTCAATGAAAAATGCCTTTTATTCCATTTCTGACAGATGCTCATTTCAGTTTTGCTTGGATAACTCTACTGAAGAGAATTAGAGTACCTCCTGGTGCAGTGTATTGCATGGATGGACAACACTATTAGTTGGGAAAAAATGTCCATGTTCTGAATTAGGTCTGATATCTGTAAACTTTATTGATTATTGTCCAACCTGCACAGACATCTGAGAACAAATACACAGGCTCTCCATGCCAGTCTTTCAAGTGATTTAACTTTTGTACATGGAAAATCACATTAATCTTCCTATTCTCTTGGAAATCATATTCCATTCATTCTCCCTGTCACTCCACTTACAGCCACATGTTTCCTGGTTTCTATCTTAATAGGTGAGATTTGTCCTTTGAATTTAACAGCTAGAATTGTAAAAATCCAAGACCTGTAAAAATGAATATACTTTTTTAGTAATCGCAGAATACAAGTAATTCTCCACATTAGGGTGATTGTAACACTTGGCACATGACAGTCTTCTGAAAATAAAGCAAGTTAGAACCTTCTGTTATAAGTTCTCATTCAGCCAGTCCTATTTATTTACCTGGACTTTCTCCTTCTTTTAGTAATAGGATAGTATAGGAAAAACATAATTAGGGCATATATTTTATTCCAAAGTAAATTATATTACATTATATAATGTTGTTATCTAATGAAAAACGAGTTAAAATACAATAGTTAATTATTTATTATAAAGTCCAAAAGGACATTGAAAATGAGTTTGGAAAGCCTGAAAGAGTTTAGATGTATTTTAGGAAATAGTTTTATTTTAATAATCTATGATTTCTTTTAAAGTTCCCCAATACTTTAGCTTAAATATTCATTTTTCAGAATATTTTAGAGGAAAAAAATATCAGTTTTCTCTGTCTTGTTCAATAAATATTGTGTTGCCTCTGGAATCTAATGAAAATTGTATATTATAATCATTTGTTTGATGACAGTATAAGTGCAGCTTAAGACGTAAAATGGCTTTTTGATGTGACTTCCAGCAGTTTTTGAACTCATTCTTACAATAATTAAATACCTTTTTAAGTGGTAATAACTCTTTTACATTATAGTTATTTTTTAGACAAAAAGAGTTATTTGCTTAGTATCCAGTATCTTCAAAGAATAAATGAATTTTTCAAATGCATTAAACATATTCTAAGAGTTATGAGCTGTAATGAAACAGGGGCCTGGCTGCCAATATCTTATTTAACTTTGCATTTCATCACTTTATTTTTTCTTCTGCTTCCTTAAGTTCTTAAAAATAAAAAATATATAGTAGGATTTACAGTTATAAATGATCTTCTCTTTTTAGAAACTCAAACCAGTTTTACTGAGTGCCTGTATTTTTTAAATTTCTGGGGTTTTTGTTGGGGGGGAGCAGAGGTGATCCAAATGTGCCCAGTTATTATTCCTGATTCTATAATAAGAACCACTCCTGATGGACATGGGACCATAATGAGTGCAGAGTATAAAACCTAGTAAGTCACATTCAGGGCAAAATACCTATCTGCTTTGTTCCAGCCCCTCACATTTATTCTTGGAAATATGTTGCTCCTACCTATGGAGGTGATAATCTAAAAATATTTATGGCATGGATGAAAATTGCTTATATTGCATGTGATTTGCCCAATTAATCATATGAGATGCTGATAGAAACACCTTTTATAAGTAAATTGTCTAATCAAGAGTGCTGCTTTTAAATACAGAATATAATTTCAATAACATTGTATAGGATGGAGATGAAAACTTGATATTTTATGATTCTATAACCTCCTTCCTTAATGAAGATCAGCAGAGAGCATCATTCAATATTCAATATTTCCTAAAACCTGTTTGAAGAGTACGACAAATTCTTTATACAGCCAACCTACAACATTCTTGGTGGAATAAAAGAAATAGTACCACATTACTAAAAAAAAAACAAAAGCAAAACAACAACAACAACAACAGCAGCAAGCAGAAAACAAAATAAACCAAGGATGTCATATGTGCTGGGTAATAGATATTCAGAACACAGATAATATAGTCTGGAGGAGAGTATGGCAGACAGTAGTTCTTTAATGGATTGTATGAATGTCTGAGAGGTCTCTAAATTTTGGAGACTTTTGAGGCTGATTGAACCCAGGAAGCCCCAAAACAACAGTTGGAGAATTACTTAATGTATTTGCTGTTGGAGAAGTACTTAATGTACTGAAAACTAAATAGAACAATAGCATTCAAAGTCAACAGGCTTTACAATGCAATTCTCACAGCTGCTGCTGAAACCTTCCCACAGAAATTAAAAGCTAAATTCAAAGAAAACCAAAGGGAAGATTTTGAACCTATTTTTGAACCTTCTGGGCAGTGGCATTTGAGTGGCATTTGTTAAGATTAACTTTCTCTTGTCTTTTCCTGAAGTCAGTTGCCAAAATCCTGTGGAGACAGAACTCATATGCCACCATCTTGTATGGTGATGCCACTGAGCAGAGGAAGGAAACAAACTTACTTCTAGCCTGTAGCCTGTATTTGCTAAAAATATGCTGTTCTTCTGCTCACTGTAGGGTAATATTTTGATTGATTTAAGACATGAGTTCATTATCTCCCAATCCTCTAGCAAAAGTTCTTTATCTTATCCTGTCTCTGTTACTGCTTTGCCTTGAAGAGTAGTGGAAGCAGACAAAGATGATTACACAATGCCAGCATTCTGATGTTAACCCCAGCACAGAGAAAATAATTATCACAGAGAAGCCCAGTGACTTTATCCTGGCTATATTGTGATGAAATTCACATCCATATCTTTCAGTTCCCAAAAGGAGAGATGAAATTTACTGGACATATTTTTTATTCTTAAAATAAATATTTAATTTCTCACTTTTGGAAAATTACAATTTGTTTTGTTTTTACAAAATTACAATTTGTTTTTGTTTTGTTTTGGGGGCGGGGCATACTCCATAGTGCTCAGGTATTATTCCCAGATCTGCACTCAGGAATTTTTTTTGAGGGGAAAGGGAACCATAAAAGATGCCAGGCATAAAATCTGGGTCAACCATGTGGAAGACAAACTCTCGACCGGCTGTAATATTTCTTTGAATCTTTGAAAAATTTTAATTTTAATTGTATAAAAGTATAATATCTCAGAATAACTTTAATTTTTATGACCATCTATTTATAGGAACAAGTGCATATGATAATTCTTTCATTTTTTACATATTTTTTCAACAGGTATACTATCTTTACTATATATAAATGTAAGATTAGTAACATTTAGAATTACTTTAACAGGAAGACAGAGTGATAAATATATCAATTGTGTATAGATTCAATACTGACAGTGATTTTTTGTTTCTCACATGAAAGATATATGTGGGATACCACTGAGCCATAATCACAGGGCAGATAATAAAATCTTTTTACTGAATTTTTTCTGTGTTGCTATGCTAACTGATGAATAACATAATTATGAATAAATAAATTTTGCAAGTATAGTGAGGAACTTTTTCAAATTCTATCATAAATGCTTCAAAATATTTGTGAAACAAACCAGAAAGACAACAAAATTATGGAATCCATTATTTTGAGTGATATTATCTGCTACCGTAGGATATTGATAAAGCTATGGTACAAACATATGCATATCATATTCCTCACCTACACCACCAGCAACTACAACAAAGCACTATTAAGAGTGACTCACTAGAACATGACTCCTTGAGATACCACCCATACCATCTTGGTTTCAAACTGTTCTTCAAAATTACCATTATCTCTGAGATATCTGTATCCTTCCAGTCTAATATACTCATTGCATTATTTGGCTCACCAAGTAAGAATAACCTCTATTGGAAAGGCACTAGGAGAAATTTTATAAATGAGAGCTTAAATTCTATGTCAAAATTCTAGAATTTAGGTATGGGAGGTAAGACAGGGTTTAAGGTGATTGCTGTGCATGAGGGCAACCAGTTTGATCTCTAACATTGCTTATGCTCTTCAGACTCAGAGAAAGAAGGAAGCCCTGAGACCAGCTGGATGTGCCCCCTGAATCAATCAATCAATCAATCAATCATAAAATTTTGGGACTTAAACATTTTATAAAGAAGTACGCATGAATTAATGAATTAAGGTGTTTATCTTAAAGAGAAAAAACAATGAGATAATTCTGTTCTGGACTATGGAACCCAGTTTAATAAATTTGTTACTTATGCATGGAAATTTTATTTCCTAAATGTAAAATATTTCATTAAAAATAAATACATTCCTGTTGTAACTTTTAACCTTGAATTCTACTATTATATATGTATGCATATATAGGCTATTTTTAACTATACTGACTTGACATCATCTTTTTGTACTTTGGATACTACATGCCTAATACTAATATTGCACACCTACTATCTAATACTCTATACCTAATAGGTAGAAACAAAAATTGAACCTGATCCATGGGATACAGAAATTACTGGAACATTTGAACACTGACAAGCATAGAACATATTCCCCTCTCATGTTATAGAAAAAATGTAAGAAACAAAATCATGCAACAATATAGCATACAATTATGTTTGTGGTGATAAGTGCTTGCATTTTATTTACTAAATGTGAATTAATTGCATGATGCTATTTCTAGTTTATCTTTTATTTTTGGCCATTACACGAAGTAATCGTAAAAACAATATGGGTAAAATGAGCCACTCATATTTGAGAAAAAGCATTTTTTGGTCACTCCCACATTAAATTTTTATTCCATTATTACTAAAAGTTCTTTTCAGTATCATTGAAATTAAAGAAATAATAGTTACAAATGTAAAACATTGACTTCGTTTTTTTCTGAAATAGAATTTACTATTTTATTTCTATTTCTTAGCTTTCTGACCTAATACCCAGCTTATAATACACTTTACAATAGACTCTCTTTTCAATCTGCTAGAATTCAGGGACATGTCAAGGTCAAATTTTGCAAGCAAGGATTTAGTTGCATGTTTCAATAACTCTCACAGACACGATAAGCTATCTGCCACTGCACACTCAGGGACTCTACAATCAGATGAGGCACTCAAGAAAGGCCTACGCTACAGATAGGGAAGGCTGCTCCGGCTATGGCACATTAACTCCTTCAGTTTATTTGGTAGCAAAGTATTCAAAGTCAGGCAAGGAAACAGGAAGGGCAATACCACTTCCTTAGTTTTGTGTTCTAAGGAGAGTAATGGAAGGTCATTTCTGTGGGAATTAGATTTAGTCAATAAAATATAATATTGAGGGTGATTTTTAAATTTGATAACTTAAAATGTGAAATAGAAATATTGACTCTGTGAACATATTATTGAACCTATAGAATGTTCTAGATTTTCTGAGTTATTTAATTGTACCCCACTGTTGGCTCTCTTGGTAAATTCTGTAAATTTGAGCTTTAGGGGCTGTAGTAGTTTTTAGTTAAAATCAAACTTGTGACAATAGCTTCTCATAGCTTCCTTAGGTGAAAATAGAGAGGAGATATTAAATTAGCACTCATGTGTCTTCTGTTTAAAGAAGTCTCAAAGTTAGCAAGAGTATAAGCATATCTCTATACATTCTATCTTCTGTACCTTCAAGTTTCATCATGCATTTTGATACTCCCTAATAAGAGGTGAGTCCAGATGAATGCTTTCACCCAGAATCCTTAACTTCAAAATTTAAGCTCTTTGAGAAAATTTAAATTATATCTCTGTCAATTCCCCTGATTTCCAAGATCTCTGTCAATCCCAAATGAGTGTTACTAATTTTAATATTATAGGTCATTATTTGACACATCTAAAGTTATCCTTGTTCAATATTTAGCATGATACATGAAGCTAATTTTGTATTGCCTTAGCTGTTACAAATTTTCTGTGTCTTTATAGAAGAAACTAGTTTTACTTTAATAAGGTAGTTTAATCCATATTGACTACATTGAATCAAAGGCCATAATGTATCCTGAAAAATGTCATCATTGTCAACTGAGAGTTACAATGACTTTGGCCCTGTGTAAAGTTTTTGAAGTCTCAGTGTCAAATACTGTGTTTCCCAGGTTTCAAGTCAATTTCAATTTTCTCTATTACTAAACCTTTTTCTATAATGGGGAGTTACACACTTGGCTATATACAGAGCTTACATCTGGCTCTGAACTCAGGGATTACTCCAGGCTGAGCTCAGGGGATATATGGGGTGCTAAGGATCAAACCAAGGGTAGCTATGTGAAAGGCAAAAGACCGACCTGCCATACTATTGCTCCAACTCCATCCAGTAAACTTAAAATCGTTTTTTGAAAGAATGCTGGAGCAATAGCACAACAGGTAGGACATTTACCTTTCATGTACTGACCCAGGATTGATGTCTGGTACCTCACATAGCTTCCTGAGTCTGCCATGAGCAATTTTTGAGTGCAGAACCAAAGTATCCCCTAAGTGCTGCCAGGTAGAGCCAAAAAGCAAGCAAACAAACAAACAGAATGAAATACAAGTTACTATTAAAATGGATAAAAGACTAGTATAAAAAGAATCCATGTTCATGAATTAAAAAACTATTTTATTCATATGTGAAATGTTAAGAAACAAAGAAAATAAATGGAAAATGCAATGAAAAAGTCCCTGAAATCAGACACTGAAACTACTATGCCAATATTGGAGTGGAGCTGGATGGGAAGGGCAAAAAGTACCATCAATTCAAGTGAAGGGACTTTAACATGCTATTAGTGGTGGAGGTGTAACAATTTTGTATGGCAAAAGACAAGCATAAAGATGATATATACCATGTTACCTTAATAATAAAAAAAATTTAAACTTCAAAAAGATAAATGCAATTAATGTTATGGTGTCTTCATAATTGGAGTTAATATATTTTGTGATACATATTTTGTATTTTCAAAATTATGCTACAGCATCTAGAAGTTGTGAAACATGAAATCATGTGAAAGAGTTGAAGTAAGCGACAATGTGATACAATAAGAAAATTATTATGAAAACTCAAAATAAAAATAAAAAATTAATAATATAATATCCATGTTTTTTTAAATTTACATGAAGTACAACAAAGCCATACTTTATATACTATTTACAGACACAGAAAAACACAGACAATTGTTTGATAGTGGGTTGAAAGAATTTTCTGATATTATTTACCTGTGTAAAATGAGTCAAAGGGAGTGGGTTGGCATAGAATAGTCTCACTCATCTATGGGATAAAGAAAAAATAAAAGATCGTGAGGGAATGATATCCAGAAAAAATAGAGATGAGGATTAGGAGATCAGTCCATGGGAGGAAGCCTGCCACAAGATTGGTGAGTGCTCTTAGAATAGAGAAGGGTCTACTATGACAATAATTGTTGCAACTGCTCACTCTGGAGAAGAGCTGGTTGCTGAAAGTGGATAAAGTGACATGCATGGTACTCCCTCATTAACAATAGTGCAAACCATAATGTCAAATAAAAAGAGAAAGAGAGAAATAAATGCCTGTCTCAACTGCAGGCAGGAAATTATTGGGGTGGGGGGCTGGGAATATTTGTGGTGAAATAATGAAATGAGCACTGTTTGGAAAATCAGTGTATGTGGTTTTGTTTGTTTGTTTTTTGATTTTTTTTAAAAGAAAAGAGAGAAAAAGAAAGAGGAAAAACATATGCCCCAGAGACAGGAAGGGGAGAGGGCTTTAGGGAGGGTAATCAGGAAACTGAAAACATTGGTGGCAGTAAATGTGTACTGATGAAAGTTGTTGTTCATCGTAAGACTAAAACTCAATTATGAAGAACTTTATTTTTGCAAAAGCAAATGTTTATGAACAATCTAGTAATCGTGGTGTTTAAATTAAAAAAATAAAGATTAGTGGGGCCCGGGAGATAGCATGGAAGTAAGGCGTTTGCCTTTCATGCAGAAGGTCATCGGTTCAAATCCCGGTGCCCCATATGGTCCCCCGTGCCTGCCAGGAGCAATTTCTGAGCATGGAGCCAGGAGTAACTCCTGAGCACGACCGGGTGTGACCCAAAAACCAAAAAAGAAAAAACCACAAAACTTAAAAAAAAAATAAATAAAGATTAGTTGCTGGGCCAGAGTGACAGCTTGGAGGTAGGGCATTTGCTTTTCATGCAGTAGGACAGTGGTTGGAATCCTGACATTCCATATGGTCCCCTGAGCCTGCCAGGAGTGATTTCTGAGCATAGAGCCAGGAGTAACCCCCGAGAGCTGCCAGGTGTGACCAAAACAAAAACAAAAACAAAAACAAAAAACAGATTAGTCTGGGAAATGGAGGAAGGGTAGGATCACTTTGAAAATGAGTATTTTATGCCACAATAATACATGATTCCATACAAATTTACAAATACCTAACTGGTTGGCATCATGTATCCTTTATAAAATATTTTGACTAAATAAAATTCAGTGTAGCTATCAACAGTGCATATGAGTCTAAATCAGTGCCTTCGCAGTTATAAATTATTACAGGGCGAATATCCTCAAATCCCAGGAATGAAAAAAAGTTGTGACTTTACAGGGTGATGTAAAGAGCTAAATAGAGGATGGGATCATGTGTATTGAGGTCACTTGCTCTAGTGATAGGTACATATGCCTGGATCTCAGCCTGAAAGAAAAAATGGTATTTGTTATCTTCAGTGCTTAATTTTGTTGTTATTTTTTATCATTATTATATTTCCTCATATAAGAGACAAACATTATACATAAGAAATGTCAACAATGAGAAAATAGTCCTGGCTTAACTGTGGACAAATTTGACAATTGTATCAGGCATATTTTTGCTGAAATAAAAATAAATATTTTTAACTAGAATTCCCTACTTATTTTCTGTGAAGTATACTTATAAATATGAAAACAGTGTATAATACCATTTTTAAAAAGCAGTGTGATATTATGTAGTTCTAATAGCCTAAAATGTGATCATTTAAAAATCTAGCTAAACCCCATTCACCTTTGAAGTAAATATGAAGTTTTACAATAGGTGCAGGACTTATATTCCCAAATGCTAATACTTAAATAAAAAATATTAAGGTAAAATTTAGTATTTTTTGCACTGTATCTATAACTTATCCAAAATGGGTGATTGGGTTTCTTTCTCCATTCACTTTTTCTGACAGTAATATGATTTGGCAAGCAGGCAAAGGATTATTGTTCTTTGCCCAGAGGCTAATGTTTTCTAGCACATGTTATTCCCAACAGCTTCACAGTTGTATTTTAATTTAAAATTATATACTGTTCCTAAAAGCTGGTGTCAAATAAACATTAAAATGTTTGTGAGAGGCCAGAGCAATAGCATAGTAAGTAGAACTCTGGCTTTGTAACTTGGGTTAGATCCTTGGCATCCTATAGAGTCCCGTAAGCACCACCAGAAGTGATTCCTGAGTGTAGAGCCAAAGTAACTCCGGATAAGTCAATTGTTAAAAATAGATTCTGATGAGTCTTATGAAGACCCTCTGTGTTTTCATGTACATTTCAAGAATAACTCATTGTATTATACTTTAATATGGAATAAATATAAATATATACCTCAGAATAAATACACCTCTAGTATAGAATGAACATTTAATGTCTAGTGGCAGTTTGATTATGAATGGCAGTTGCTCTAATGCATTCTCTCTTATTGGTTCAGAATTAACCAAATTTCTTCAATTATACATATTTTACCAGTTTATTATTTTTAAAACAGCATGAATACACCATTCCTATAATTTATGAATGCTTGCACATAAGCAAAGTGTAGTTCCTACACCTCTGTTGTTACCTGTTGGAAGTGTCATTCTCCTTCCTGTTTCATTCAGTTCAGATTCTATAATCCTATCATCTCTCTCAGTATGTTAGTCACAAGAAGACTCTTGGAAGAACATATCACTATATTTAGAAAACCCTAGAAATTCTACCCAAAAACTTCTAGAAACAATAGATTCGTATAATAGTGGCAGGCTACAAATGAATACATAAAAACCAATAGCCTTCTTATACACCAATAATGATCGAGAAAAAATGGACATTATTAAAAAAAATCCCATTCACATTATTGCCACACCTTGGAGTCAACTAAAGTGGTGAAGAATCTTTACAAAGAAATCTACAAAATACTATTTCAAGAAATAAAGGAGGACACAGGGAAATGGTAACACTATGTTCATGGATTAGGAGGATTAATATCACTAAAATGGCAATACTCCCCATAGCATTGTACAGATTTAGTGCAATTTCCCCAAAGATATCATGACATTCCTCAAAGAAGTGGATCAAACATTTCTGAAATTCATTTGTAACAATAAATGCCCACTAATAGGTATGCAATCCTAAGGGGGAAGAAGATGGGAGGCATCACTTTTCCCAACTTTAAATTGTACTACAAAGTAATAGTCATTAAAACAACATGGTATTGGAACATAGACAAACCCTCAGATCAATGGAATAAACTTGAGTATTCAGATAATGTTTCCTAGACTTATAATCAGTTAATCTTTGATAAAAGGGAAAGAAGTGAAAAATGTATGAGGAAAGCCTCTTCTACAAGTGGTGTTAGGATAACTGGTCAGTCACACGCAAAACAAGTGAATTCTGAACTCCATTTAACATCATGCACAAAGGTCAAATTCAAGTGGATTAAAGACCTTGCTATCAGACACATAACTATAAGGTATATAGAAGAATATGTAAGTAAAATGCTCCATGGTATTGAGACTAAACACATCTTCAAAGAGGAAACAATTTCCTTTGAATTAGCAGGAAAGA
>PVKC010019007.1:0-19652 GCA_004027635.1 Crocidura indochinensis
AGGGAATTGTGTGTCAGTTATGCGCAAAAGCTAAGAAATTACTAAAAAGTGATCTTTTGTTAATGAATGGGACCCTGGAGCCTGTGGTCTCAAGAGTGGAAGTAAAAGATGGTCAGATCTAAATAACCAATGACAATAGAATCAAGAGAGTCAAAGTAAATTATACACAAATGGCAATCCAGGGGGCTAACAGTGGAGGTATAGGATGCATGCTGGACACTATAGTGGAGGGAAGTCAGCACTTATGGTGGGGTTGGTCCTAGTCCACTCTTACTATGTGCCTGAAATGCAGCTGTGTAAATAAAAAATAAAAAAGAAAGTAATCTTTTTTGTTCCTTATGACTTCCCTTGGTGGGGTCAATAGACAAGCGACCATACAGAATGGCAAAAGAGGCTTATGATAGTAGAAACATGTCTTCAAATAGGTAGACAAAAAATCTCTCTTGCTGACACTAGAGGTAGAAGTAGATGCCATGGATGACTTAAGGCTCTGGAAGTTTGGAGAAGTAAGTTTTTAATTACAAACTATGAGAACACTTTCTTTTTCTCCAACACCTTCCGTAAGGCATCTTTGATTTCTTTGTTCCTCAAACTGTAAATAAGGGGGTTTAACATGGGAATCACCAGTGAATAGAATACAGACACTACTTTGTCCCTGCCAAATGAGTAGCTGGAGCTGGGTCGAAGGTACATGAAAAGGGCTGTCCCGAATAAAAGTGTCACCACCATCAGATGTGAGGCACACGTGTTGAAGGCTTTCCTTCGGCCTTCCACAGAGCGGATTTTCAAGACAGCAGACACAATGTAAGTGTAGGAGATAAGGAGAATGACAAATGAGGTCCCTCCAACAATGACCACCACGAGGAAGTTTACTACCTGACTGAGGAAGATGTCAGAGCAAGCCAGGGCCAGGACAGGAGGGAGGTCGCAGAAGAAATGATTGATGATGTTGGGTCCACAGAATTCAAGTCGAAATATGGAGCTGGCCTGGATGAAGGAGCTTAAGAAGCCACCAACATATGCTCCAATCAAAAGACGTATACACAGGCCTGGAGACATGATGACAGTGTAGAGCAGGGGGTTGGAGATGGCGGCATATCTGTCATATGCCATAGCAGTGAGTAGGAAGCACTCAGTTAGCCCCATGCCAACAAAGAAAAAGAACTGAGCAGCACAGCCAAAGAAAGAAATGGTCTTCTGCTTCCTGAAGAAGTCAGTTAGCATCTTGGGAGCCACGGTGGAAGAGTAACAGATGTCAATAAATGACAAATTACTGAGGAAAAAGTACATGGGTGTATGCAGACGTGTGTCACCCCTGATCAGAAAGACAAGGGCCAGATTCCAAGCCACAGTCACAAGATAGATGCTTAGGAAAGTCACAAAGAGGATGACTTGGATTTCTGGATGGTCTTCAAATCCAAGGAGGATGAACATAGTCACTGATGAACTGTTCCAGGCCTTATCTGGGGACATGTTTCTCATGAACCAAAAGGACAAAACACAGACCTGGGATAATAAAAATAACCCACAATACAGGAGATGCCTGAGAGGTGGACAAAGTATACTAGGAGGTTACAGGTATTTGTAGATTCCCTCTCTTTCATAGGCAAGTGAAGCAATTGTTTTATTATTATTATTTGTTTTGGGGCTACCACTGATGGTGCTCAGGGCTTACTCCTGGTTTTTTGCTCAGGAATATCTCCTACTGGGGCTTCAGGAATCATATGAGTTGCCAGGGATTGAACCCTGTAGGCTGCTTGCAAAATAAACACCCGGTACTACCCTCTGTACTCTTGCTCCAGCCCCAGAGTAATTATCTTAAATGAATGTTTTACAAAAATATAGTTGATACAAGCTTATATTTTGAATTCAGACTTTATGTAATCAATACCTCCTTATCATTAATATCTATGTCACTGTGGGTAAGGTATCTAACAATTCTAGGATTCAATTTCCTTATTTTTATTTACTTTATTTTTTGGATTACATTTTGCTGTACTCAGGGTTTACTTCTGACTGTGCACTCATTTATTATTTCAGACAGACTTGAGGGACCATATAATGTACTGGGGATTGAACCTGGGTCAGTCATGTGCAAGGTAAATGTCCTACCTGCTCTTCTATCTTTCTGGTTCAATTTCCTTATATTTAAAGGTGGTAGCAAGACTCACATTATAGACTTGTTTATTGAATTTAATTGGTAAAGCTTTTGGTGGTTCTGCTCATAGATATCACTCCTGGCAGGCTCGGGGGACAAGATGGGGTGCCAAAGATTGAACCTGGATTGGCTGTATGCCAGGCAAATGTCCTACTCATTGTGCTATTGCTCTGGTCCCAACTTTCTTAAGTTTAAATATTAAAACTGAGAAACCAAATGAAGCAACCAGAGTCAGCTGTGTAGGTGTGAAAGAATAAATAAGATATTTTTCAAGATACATTTTCAATCCAAATTAGATCACTGTATATAGAAGTGATAGTTGCCAAATATTTAATCTGAAAATAATAGTGTGTTCTTTTCTTTCTTTTTTTTTTGTGATTTTTGGGTCACACCCGGCAGTGCTCAGGGGTTACTCCTGGCTCCATGCTCAGAAATTGCTCCTGGCAGGCACGGGGGACCATATAGGGCACCGGGATTCGAACTGATGACCTTTTGCATGAAAGGCAAAGGCCTTACCTCCATGCTATCTCCCGGGTCCCAATAATAATGTGTTCTAATTTCACATTTACCTTTAGTTTTAGCTCTCTAAGCTTATTTGAATTTTTAAGAATCTAGGAACTAAAGTTACAATGTTTGGATTAAATTTGCAATTTTACTTAAAAGGCCTATGATTCTGAATGGGCAGCTTGCATTCTCTGTGTTATTGTAGAAGCAGATAATAACACATACTCTGTTATTAGGGTCTTTATCTGACATCTATCTCTACCATATCTTTCTTTTGATTTTGTTTTTGTGTCATTACCTGGAGGTGTTCAGGGGTTACGCTTGACTCTGTGCTCATAAATTACTCCTGGCAGGCTCGGGGGATCATATGAGATACCGAGTATATATATGTATGACATTTGTGTGCAAATATATGTATATGTGTGTGGTTATTTGTTTCAAAGTACAAAAACCCTCTCTAGTTAATATAAATCATGGATTTTATACCAGATCAGTAGATTTACAGATCAGGAATTAGCAATTTGTCAATTTGTTCTTTTTTTGGGGAAGGAATTTTAGGTCACATCCAGCTATACTCAGGGGCTGGTTCTGAGCTCAGGATTAATCCCTGGTGGTGCTTGGTGGAGCATATGTGTTGTTGAAGATTTGAATCAGCGTTGCTGCCACTGCAGTCACATGCAAGATAGCTGCGTATCTTCTGTGTTATCTCTCTCGTCCCACAATTTTCAACTTACTTTGAAACTTTCTTGCTCAATTTAGAAGATCTAGTTCATTTCATTATTCCAAGCTTGTCAGAAATTAATTCATGAATACCTGTAGTTAAGATCTCATGGATCATCTTAGCTTTCTTCTTGGAACTTGCTCAGAGATATACCCAAACAATTTAGTTCTCTATTTTATAGTAGTTCCTGCTACACCTTTCAACACTGCGCTCTTCAGTTTTTCAGTTTTGAACAGTGAGAGAATCCCTATACTGTGACTTGTGCAAAATACCAGAGTCCGAGTCCTTCCCAGTGATCCCAATCTTGTTTTTTTTTTTTTTTTTTGTTTTTGGGCCACACTCGGTGACGCTCAGGGGTTACTCCTGGCTATGCGTTTAGAAGTCGCTCCTGGCTTGGAGGACCATATGGGAAACCGGGGGATCGAACCGCGGTCCATCCTAGGCTAGCGCAGGCAAGGCAGGCACCTTACCTCCAGCGCCACTGCCCGGCCCCACAATCTTTTTTTATGACTGTAAGTTATCCTGTTTTCAACAATCATGCCCTTTCAAATTACAGGAATGATTTCTTACCTAAATCAGAAGAAAATGATTCAACTTTGAAAACAAGGGACCCATGACAAAGTTTGGCCTAATTTAGCGCAGCTATCTAGTTATATGAAGAAATTGGGAATGAAAAAATACAACTTTGTGGAAATTCTTACCGTTCTATGTATGTTCAGCCACACAGTAAGAGAGGATGAGATCTATGCTATGATTCAGAATTATTACGTATTCAGCATAATAGAAATAGGAGTTGAATAATTGTGTGTGTGTGTGTGTGTGTGTGTGTGTGTGTGTGTGTGTGTGTGTGTGTGTGTGTGTGTGTGTGTGTGAGACTGACTGACTGGCTGGGCTGGTATCAATTAGGGGCTACACTTGGCTCAGTGCTCTGGGCGTTGTAATTGGCGATGCTTGGGAAATAATTTCATACAAGACATTTCTTCTGGGGCTACTACATGTGAAGCATACTCTCCAGCCCTGTCCTTTTGGTCTTAGAATAAGGTGGTTTATGAATCTAGGTAGACGTTAGGACAGACCTACTTCTAATTATAAATTTGCTACTTGCCATCTGAGGTATATTAAATTACACTAAGTTTAGATTTTCTGAGTTTAAGTTTCTTCATTATCAAACAAAGATAAACAAAAGTTATATGTAATAGAGTTATTTAAGGATTGCATATAATAGTGCACAAAATGTTCATGGCCCAAATTAAGATGCTTGCTAAATAAATTAGAACTGTGAAAATACCTTAAAGATGTTCTATCCTGGTGGAGTCACTGATCTTGGTGTGACTCTTGGAGCTGGAATTCTAAATGCTTGACATTGTTATTAAAAGCTTTGTAAATCATTATGTTTTAAAAATTTTTTTTAAATGGTAAATTTTATTTTGGGAATAGTTCCTCCTTAACTGGTTGGAATGTGTTTGTCTCACAGAAATAAGGAATTCACTGATGGACCACATTGGTTTGTAAGAAGTGTTTAGGAATAAAGTTGAAACATTTAATGTTATGAAAGATTAAACAAAAACCATCTTAAATATGAATAATCAAGGGCCCGGGAGATAGCATGGAGGTAAGGCGTTTGCCTTTCATGCAAAAGGTCATCAGTTTGAATCCCGGTGCCCCATATGGTCCCCCGTGCCTGCCAGGAGCAATTTCTGAGCATGGAGCCAGGAGGAACCCCTGAGCACTGCCGGGTGTGACCCCAAAACAAAACAAAACAAATCAAAAAAATATGGATAATCAAATTATCTGAAATCTGAAAACTGAAATTATGAAGAGGGACTTCTTTAATTTGAGAGAGAAATTTTTACTTTCACCTAAACCTGTGAAAATTGGTATTGCTGAGTTTGAACTTCTGACCTCTATCTATGATATAGGTATGACCAAGCTAAGCTTACTCTTGTTTATTTGTTTTTTTGGACCACACATAGTGCTGTTCAGAGTTTACTCTTGGCTCTGGGCTTAGGGATCACTCTGAGTGGACCTCGGGTACCATATAAGATGTTGGGGATTGACTCTGGGTTGGCCACATGCAAGACAAGTGCCCTACCTATTGTACTATCACTCCAGCTCTCTATCCCAAGCTTGTTTTAAAGAAATAAAGGAGATTTGAATGGCAGAGCAATCACACCTGATTAATAACTGCATCTCTGTAAATAGCAGTGGCCTCCAAATCATGGGAAAACTCTAACAATACAGTAACATTAAGTAACAATTAACAGTAATAATTAACTAATAACAATTAATTAGCAATCAGTAACATTAAGCATCAAGCACAGTGCCTTGGCTATTGCTCCCACTCAAAAACTGGGTACTGGTAGAGTTGATTTATGGCTTTGGTCATATTTCATCAAATATCTGCAAGAAAGTATTATGTTTTATAACAAAACCTGCCTAGTTTGTGCTCAACAAAATATATATTTTATCAATATGTAATATGATAAAATTAGTTATGGAAAGGGAAAAAGTAACAACCACAAAGATTTCTTTTTTTGTTTTGTTTTTGGGCCACACCCGGTGATGCTCAGAGGTTACTGCTGGCTATGCGCTCAGGTATTGCGCCTGTCTTGGGGGATCATATGGGACACCAGGGATCAAACCACACACAAAGAAGATTTCAGCCCAGTCATGGAGCTGGTTTATTCTTTCTGTACTTTTCCCTATCCTTTCTGATCTGGTCTGTCCTTCACATCTCAACTCTTCCTCATTTCACTTTGCAGGAACCCAGTGTCCTCAAAGTCTCATTCTCCCAATTATGTCTTTCATCTAAATATATGATTATATATTGATATATGACTATATCATGATTGATGAAATTTAAATCGCCTCTCTCAACATGAGGTGAGAAAAAATTTTTGACCACATCCGGCAGTGCTCAGGGGTTACTCCTGACTTTACTCAGAAATTCTTCCTGTTAGGCTTGGGGGACCATATGAGATGCCAGGAACCGAACCTGGGTCCGTCCCAAATCAGCTACATGCAAGGCAAAGATCCTACCTCTCTGCTACCATTCTGGCCCCCTGAGGTGAGAACTTAAATGGCACCAAGACTTACTTACTTTATTTAATAAATTATTTATTTATTTTTAATAGAGCTGAGTTGAACTCACTATCTATAGTTACGATATAGGTATGATTAGTTCAAGCTGACATTTTTTTTTTTTGGTTTTTGGGTCACACCCAGCAGTGCTCAGGGGTCACTCCTGGCTCCATGCTAAGAAATTGCTCCCGGCAGGCACGGGGGACCATATGGGGCACCGGGATTCGAACCGATGACCTTTTGCATGAAAGGCGAATGCCTTACCTCCATGCTATCTCCCGGGCCCCTAAGCTGACATATTTTTGTGTGTGAGTTCTTTGGGTCACACTTGTGTATGAGTTTGTCTGAATTATTTTGGTTCACACACACTCAGGAATCACTCTTGGAGGACTCGAGGAATTACTCTTGGAGGATTCTCGAAGATTCCTTGAGAATCAAACCTGTGCCAACTGCATGCAAGACATGTCCTACTCACTGTGCTATCTCTCTGGCTTTAAATGGCACCCAGACTTTAATCCTGGAGTTAAGTTTTGTATGATAAAGGGCAGAGAAGTGACATATCAGTGCAGAGACAGCAGTAAGCCCTGTCTTAGGTCATGTGTGGTCTCAAGCAAACACCCACCCCCAATCATAACAAAACACAGCAAAATAAAGATTTGGTGGTAAGATTCAAGTCATCAGTTAAGAAAGGGAAGGAGGTTATAGTTGTGTTGGAAAATGTACTGTGTAAAATTGATACTAGTTTTGCCTTCCAAATTACTTTTTAGATTACTTAGCAGTAAATGGTGTTGTGCTTAAGGGAATAGCAACTCTTAGAGACATTTCACATCTTTCTAAATTCTCTTCCTAGTTTCAAGAGCTCAAAACTCATTCAGGAGTTTCCTCAAAAGATCAATAAGAGGGGCCAGGCGGTGACGCTGGAGGTAAGGTGCCTGCCTTGCCTGCGCTAGCCTAGGACAGACCGAGGTTCGATCCCCTGGTTTCCCATATGGTCCCCCAAGCCATGAGCAACTTCTGAGCGCATAGCCAGGAGTAACCCCTGAGCGTCACTGGGTGTGGCCCAAAAACAAAACAAAAAAAAAAGATCAATAAAAGTGAAATCATAACTGAGACTGATATTTGGGACACCTATGTAGATTTGAGTGGTTCATTTATGGAAAACTTAAAGCTGAAGTCCTTAGTCATTTACATGGGCTAGTGGATCTAGGGTGCTCTATAAAGTGATATTGAATATGGGCATTAAGACAGAAATATATAAGGTCAATAATTGTACTTACCCTCTACTTAGCGATCTGTTTGTTCTTAAGCTGGTACCTGTCTAGACCTCTGCCTTTAAAGATATCTGATCATGTTTGAGCATCTACTTCTAGTCCCAAAATGATAATGAGTTTGGAGAGCAAACTTGAGACTGTTCTGCTCATCAAAGTTCCAAGTAGTATCTTGCTGCACAGAACTGTGTCAGAGGGCAGAAAAGATCATCTTAACAGAGATAAGAGAAAGGCTGGGATATTTAAGAAACTCTTCTGGTATTCTAATGACATTTGGGGCCATTTTGAAAGTGTTTCAAAATTGGGAGGAGAGTGAATTTGAGGAAACTTTTTTCTTTCTCCATAGAGATGTTTCATTATATTTGCCCTTGAGGGTCTTATTTGAAATAGAAAGGAATGTATCACCCAATTTTTATATATTTGTCATTAATTGATCTCTGGGGTAGTATGGAGAATATATCTTTATATGAATGCTCTAAAGACAATGCTTATTAAACTCCATCCCAATGGCTAGCTTCTCTAGTCCCTTTAGGTTAATCAAGATCTCTGCTGGTATTACATGACCAAACTTGGCATAGAATTGGAACATGTATATTGTCAAAGAAAATAAGTGGATTATATGTCCTATGATAACAATAGTAATATATACATAATATGGCACACATAAAATAATAATTACACATAATATTATAACATATATGTATAATTTTTCCACTCTTTATAGAACTCTTGTAGCTTGATGTATTTTAAATTACTGAAAACTGCCTTTTGAACTTCCTTTGTGTGTGAATTATAAAAGTCTAATGACTTTTATAATGGGTTAATACCCATTTCATAATTCTTCCGATGTACCAGTACATTACAACTGTTAGCTCACCAAATCCTCCAATATTCCCTTAGGAGGAAGGAAAAAATTTGGAGAAGCTAAGACAATAGCTCAAAATTTTACAGCTTGTAAAAGATTAATTCAACATTCAAACCCATAACTTGTGTGGAATCAAATCTTGCATTTGAATGTATTGTACATGCACTGGAACTCAGTTGCACATAAAATGTGTTGATATGGTCAATCAAGCCCCAAATTAGTAAATTTACTCTTTCATTAAAAACTCACTATTTTCCCCAGGGTGAGAGACATTAGACACAGAAATTTTTCCTCTTAAAATTATTTCAACTTATTGTGATATAGCATAATGCAATTCTAATGTAGGATCATATTTGGAAGGGCCACATTACAAATAAAAAGAATTTGAGGTCACACACTGAACAAAAGGGAAACCATTAATTCATGTATTTGGAGATTGAATGAAGAAAGTAATTTTAACAAATTTTATCTAAGCTGTTTATTAAAATAAAAATATTTGGACTTTTAAAAATAGCTACAGTAAATAATGGAGGGTGGATCTTTACTTACATGGCCAATAGGGATGAAAGTTATTTAACCATAGAGAAAAAGAAATAAAGTGAAAGCATTGAGGTGAGTTAGAGGAGTAGAATTGAAGGGAAAAATGGATAAGGAAAAATAATTTATTTATCCATTTCATAATTATTTATTAAATGTCTATAATGTTTTTTTTGAGATCATACCTGGTGTTGCTCTGGACTTATTTATGGTGCTGTGCTCAGGGATCACTCCTGGTTGGGCTCAGTGACCTTATGGGGTGCCAGAGATCAAACCAATGTCAGCTGTATGCAGGGTCACTGCCTTATTTGCTGAACTACCTTTCTGGCCTATAGAAACAGGTTGACTATCAATATATTTAATTCATTTTTAATTTACCTTTGTGTATGGTTTAAATAAGGGCCCAACTTAATCCTTTTTTGCAGGTAGCTATCAATTTCCTCAGAATCATTTGTTAAAGAGGTTGTCTTTGCTTCATTTTATGAACCTAGCTACATTGTAAAACATTAACTGTCAAAGTTTTTTATGGCTTGTCTCAGGGATCTTAATTCTAGTCTATTGATCTTAGAATTTTTGTCCCACTACTATATGGTTTTGATTACTATAGCTTTGTAAGATAGCTTAATGTCTGAGGGTTGTATTGTCTCTATATATTACTTAAGGTAAGATGGTCATTTGAATAATATTACTTTTTTCCAATCCTATTAACAATATACTTTCATTTCTTAATTTTCTTTCATTTCTTCCAGAATTTGTTTAAAATTTCATTAAATAGGTTTATCATATGTTTGTTAGATTGATTCCTAGGTACTTGAAATTTTTTAATGGTAAATGTAGGAAATTCAATTTACTCCCTCCCACGATTCTGTGTAACTGCTACTTATAAGAATGCAACAGATGTCTGTACATTGATTTTATTTAGTCAGGAATCTGAATCTTTATATTTCAGGTCCAGAACTGTCTTTTCACATCACAATATAAATATACAGAAGAGAATTTAATTTTTTAATCATATAATTTTATTAGTTCATTTATAATTCTCTCCATGTTCTTTCTGCTTGTTAGAAGAAAAATATAAGAAAACAACAACAAGGCTGGGCGATGGCGCTAGAGGTAAGGTGCCTGCCTTACCTGCGCTAGCCTTGGATGGACCGTGGTTCGATTCCCTGGTGTCCTATATGGTCCCCCAAGTCAGGAGCGACTTCTGAGCACATAGCTCTTACTGGGTGTGGCCCAAAAACCAAAAAAAAAAAAAAAAAAAAAAAGAAAGAAAACAACAGCACTTAAAAGTCAATCTTGTAAAATGTTAGTTCACTCTGAAAGTTTAGGAAATGGTACTTTTTATTGTTTGTTTGTTTTTGGGCCACACCCAGCTGTGCTCAGGGGATATCCTGGTATCTGCTCAGAAATAGCTCTTGGCAGGCATTGGGGACCATATGGAACGCCGGGATTCGAACCAACCACCTTAGGTCCTGGATCGGCTGCTTGCAAGGCAAACACTGCTGTGCTATCACTCCAGTCCCAAAATGGTGCTTTTTTCTTTTTCTTTTTTAACTTTACTGTTTGAAAATTTAAGCTATTGTGATTAAAAGTTATTTATAGTTGGGATTTTAGACATGTAATATTTCAGGACTAATCCCACCACCATTGTCAAATTCCCTCCACCAGTGTTTTTAGAGTCTATCCCATGCCACGTTCCCTCCTCTGTACATTGATTTTATAGTTGGCCATTTTATAGATTTATTGTTGCTAAGACTTTTTAGTGTGAAGTTTATATTTCATTGTTTTATATGTAAATATCAAATTTTTTTGTATGTATTTTTTTTTTTTTACCAATTTGAATTATTTTAAATCCTCTTCTAGTCTAATTTCTCTGGCTAGAATTCCAAGTACTATGTTGAACAATAGTGATGGAAATGTACATTGTTGTCTTGTGTTTGGTCTTAAAGGAAAGAATTTTTACCTATTAAGAATGATCCATCCTGGGCCCGGAAGATAGCATGGAGGTAAGGCGTTTGCCTTTCATGCAAAAGGTCATCGGTTCGAATCCCGGTGCCCCATATGGTCCCCTGTGCCTGCCAGGAACAATTTCTGAGCATGGAGCCAGGAGTAACCCCTGAGCACTGCTGGGTGTGACCCAAAAACCAAAAAAAAAAAAAAAAAAAAAAAAAGAATGATCTATCCTGTGGGATTGTTGTATTTTGCATGTATGTATGTATGTATATATATATTTATATATATGTATATATATAACCTTACAACATTAAGCTACTTACCTCAGTCCCATTTTTGCTACAGGTTTCCATCACGAGTGGATGTTGAATATTTTGAGCTTGTTTTATATAGCTATAAAGCTTATCATACATTTATTTCTTTTATTAATGTGGTATATAATGTTAAGAGATTTTCAAAGTAGAAATTTATATCATAAAAATTTTATTTATGGGGCCGGAGAGATAGCATGGATGTAAGGTGTTTGCCTTTCATGCAGAAGGTCGGTGGTTCAAATCCCGGCATCTAATATGGTCCCCTGAGCCTGCCAGAAGTGATTTCTGAGCATAGAGGCAGGAGTAACCTCTGAGTGCTGTCGGGTGTGACCCAAAAATTAAACTAAACCAAACCAAAACAAAATTTTATTTAAAGAAAATGCATCACACCTTAGACATAATTGACTGAAATACATTTGTTTCCAGATAAATGAAAGCAGTTATTAAAAAGAAAGAAAATAGAATTGAAAAGAAAAAGGAAGAGAAGAAAGTTATTAAATTAAAAAGAAAGAAAAAGTACAGGAAGCACATTTGTGAAAACTATTGAAGTTTCAAGAAATCATTAATATGATGGCAGAAGATTTAGTAAGCTTTTGTGTTTAATTATCTATTCTGTAAAATTGAAGTGTTCCTGAAGTTTGGTCAGATTGGTATTCCTGAAGTAAATTGTAGAGGGGCATTCAGGCAGAGTCATCAGGAAAACAGAGATTCTAGGTCATAAAGGCAGTAGGCATGACTTTGGGCAGGATGTGTGTGTGTGGGGTTGGACTACCCTCTCCTTCTGAGAAGACCAGCTTTCTTCTGCATGGGCTGGTGTATTTGTGATCTTTCATAGCTCAGTTTACATCTTGTTAGAGAAAAAAATGAGTCTATGGAGCTTGTGGATGTGGTTACAGCTTCCAAGCTTCTCAGAAGAACCATACAGTGGAAGGATGCCTGCACCTTTTTCCAACATATTTGTGGACAGAAACAATACATCATACTAATAGGCATAATAAAATAGAAAATGAATAATTTAGAATATTTTTAATATAATGAAAGTATTATAAACATATTAGTATTAAATTAAGATACATACATATATATATATTGCTTTTTGGACCACACCCAGTGACACTCAGGGTATGTGCTATGTTTTCTGGCTATATGCTCAGAAATCGCTTCTGGCTTGGGGAACCATTTAGGACATTGGGGGAATCTAACCATGGTATATCCTAGGCTAGCACATGCAAGGCAAACGTGCCACCACTCCAATCCCAAGATACTAAAATATTCTTTTTGAGGGGGCACAGCTGGTGACACTCTGGCTAAGCACTCAGTAATCGCCCCTGGGTTGGGGGGCATATGGAATGCTGGGGGATCAAACCAGGGTTTGTTCCAAACTAGCGCTTGTAAGGCAGATGCTTTATCACCTGCGCCACTGTTTTGGCCCCTAAAATATCCTTATAGTGAACACTGCAGTGGAAGTTCATGGCACCCAAATACATTATGCAGCTGTTTCTGTGGGTAAAAACATTAGAACTTTATTATAGACATCTATAAAAAGCAGTTAGTTGAATATCTGCTTAATCTAAGCAACTTTATCTGTTGCTGCAGGTCTCAAATTATATAAAAGAATATAAGCTGCTAGAGATTTTACAGATGAGAAGATTTCGGAAACTTCTTGATCATAAAATTTAAACCAATGCTCTCTTTCGGCATTTTTACAATAGGCTGTGTAATGACTCTTTTCCATTTCACAATAATGGTTCTAAATAGAGAGTAAGTTGTATTTTTCAGGGTTGTTCCTAGAATACATAGTGTACTGTGACAAGTCAAGGTTTTCTAACAAGAAGTCAATGTAGGTCTGTAGTTTTTTTTTAATCCATTTACTGTCATAAGAAAAACTCTTCAGGTGTTTAGAAGCATAATGGCAATTTCCAAATTTCTGTCCTTTTTTAAAGAATTCTGCTATGTTGCAGTGAGTGCAAAAATATTATTGCTTCAGTTTTTATTCTTTGAAAAATAATTTAAGGCAATCTTGTAATGTGCATTTATCTGTAGATGTCAAAGGCAAAGAAAATGTTGTAAAAATCTCATATGTTTGAAATTCTTTGTGACAGGTGAAACATTGGACTAGGGACTTGACCTGTTCTTGGAAAAGTGTGAAAATAACAGACTCATTAAGTTGCTTTTATCTCTGTCAAGCTTGCTCTACTGATTTTAAGTCAATGAGATAATCATTATTTTTCTTTTTACATCTTTTTTGCTTTGTTCAGGTCTTCATGGAGACCACTCATCAGAAATAAAAGTAGTTTATGTGTATCTTGTTGGCTGTGCCAAATGTGCTAAATGTGGTCATTTAGCTTCCCATTTGTTATCTTAAAGTCTTTTGGGTTGGGTTGCTATACCTGTGTTGTCCTGCCCGTAAGACTTCATAATTTTTTACCAAATTCTTCTGTCATTTGGCCTTTATGTATCAATGGATTTGACTTGTTACTATTCTCCTTGCAATGGTTCTGGTTAAAATATTTTGATAAATGTTTTTGAGGGTCTGCGAGCTCTTTCAACTATGCCTTGTACTTGAGGATTATAGGGGATACCAGTGGCATGTTTGATTTGTCATTTGCAAATGATTGAAAAATTTTACCAGTATAGGTGGGGTCATTGCCTATTTTTGTGGATTGGGGAATGCCCGTGACAGAGAAACATTGTAGCAAGAAGGTGCTAGAAGTCATTAGAATTACCCATATAAAATGAGAATATGTGTCTACAGCATTAGGAGATAAGGTTTCTTTGGAAAGAAGTTAATATGTGCAATAGCCATTTGCCATAATTCATTTGTCTGCAAGCATAGAAGGTTGGCCTCAGCTATATGTATTCCTTTATGCAAAGGTATTCAAATAATACATTTACCACAATCTCTGGCTTGCCTCCTTGAAATATAAAAACTCACGTGAAGATGAAGGATATTTGTATGAAGTGCTGCGTGCTCATTTACAGGTGACATAAATATTGGCATGGCCAGACAGTCAGCAGTTTAATTTTCTTGAACCATTGGCCTGGGAGGCCAGAATGAGATCTTATATGAGTAATGAAAGTTGGCTTAAAATGTTTCTGTAAAGGGTTTGTAATTGCTGAAGCAAATATTGAACTACCTGGTTATGAGCATTTATAAATTTATAAAGAAGCAGTGACAATTCCTGGAAATAAGCCTACAGCATAAGCTGAGTCACTTACTACATTACATGGTTCTGAAATATGGGAGAGTAAGTAAATTAATGTAGCAAGTCCCATTTGTTTAATGGACTTGTAATTTTTAGATACTGTATTGGTCAGTAAGGGGTCAGTGATCCTTTTCCTGATAATGATCCATCAGTGTAAAACACAGGGGTGTCAGGTATGGGGGTGGAATGGAATATTGAAGATATTATAAGATGTGTCTTTGGGGTGAATGGAAATGGTATAAAAACATTCTTCTAAGTCAATTATTATCAAAGACCAGAATTTCAGTATCCCTGCTATTAAAGGGAGGCCAGGCTGTAATGACCCCATGGGAATCATGCTTATGTTGACAGCTTGTAAATCAGATAATAACATCCAGTTACTTGATTTTTTAAAATAAGAAACACTGGATAATTTCAGTGAGAAAATAATATCTCACTTTGTTCCATTCTTAGCTGTTCCTCAATCAAATTTTTTAGCACCTTTAATTTTGTTTTCCATGGGCTACTGGGTATCCATATTGGAACATTTAATTTCTGTTCAATTGGAATAGGTGCCAGGTACTGTACTCCAGTAACCACAGTTAAAGAGATAAAAAAGCTGGTAGGTTGGAGTGGGGTTGGGTGAGAAGGTAAAATGTCTGATCTAATGATATGGGAGGGGGTTGGGCAAGGGATGTGGTATTCAACATGCCCACTGTTTGTGCAAGTCACACTCACAGAAGTTCAAGGAAATTGGAGCCAGGTATATAAAAATAGCAGTATTTTGGCCCTCTGGATCAACACATTTTGAAAGTGTTGTTCTTTGTTGGACAGATGATGAAGACAAACTGCCATCTATCTCTCCAAGCCATAAAATATATATCACAAGGCCCAATTATAGGGCCAGTGTTGTAAAAATATCATAGATAACATGCTTTCATATTTCATGACCTGAATTTCAAGGGTTAACACTGGTGTTTTTCTTTAAGCTTAGCAGTAAAGGCATCCAGGTTTGTACTTCCAAAACTTCTGTCTCTGAGGTGATCTCAGTTGGCAGGCAGAACATAAGGAAGTAATAGAATTTGATCTATATTTTCACCCTTTTAAAAGTACAACTTTTAAATGGAAATAAGAACTATTATTTCTCCAACATGGTAATAATCTATAATTTCCAGATGAGCAGAAATACTTTTAATAGTCAGTTTGCTTCTCACCATTTTCAAGTCCACATTTCCTGAAGGAATCAGCCTTTTTGTGTGAGATCTTAACTTGTAAGGGAACTGCTCTGGCATTATTGTCTTTTTCTTAGGGCAGTGTATATCCAGAGCATATTTTCCTGAATTAGCAGGCTTTAGTGAGTTTATGGTTTGCAGATCTCTTGGCCTGGCTGGAAAGCTAAATTTCTGATGAAAATGCTTCCTGATTTTGTGGGGCCTGAGATCAGTCCCTGACCCAGTTTCCTCCGATTGATTGATTAGGTCCCTGCCTCAAGGGGGCAGGTCCCAGGAGGAATCTTACAGTCTCTGTGAAAATGTCCAAGTTTTTTTTATATCTCTATTTTTTATTTCTTTTTTTATTATCTTATTTATTTTGTTTTTTTTGGGGGGGGCACACCCAATGATGCTTAGGGGTTACTCCTGGCTATGTGTTCAGAAATAGCTCCTGGCTTGGGGGACAATATGGGAAACTGGGGGATTGAACCGTCGTCTGTCCTAGGCTGGCGCAAGCAAGGCAGGCACCTTACCTCCAGCGCCACCGCCCGGTCCCTCTTTTTTTTTTTTTTTAATTATTTAAGTAACATGATTATAGTTGTGTTACAGTCACAAAAAGAACACCCCCTTCACCAGTGTAACATTCCCCCCTCCCAATGCCTTCCTTCCCCCTTCCCATCTCCTGCCTGAATTCGAGACCAGCATTCTACTACAGTTATTTGTTTTTAAGTTCAGTAAATTGTTTTTTTTTTTCTTAAAGGATAAGGGTTAAAAAAAACAGTAAAGGTGTAGCAATGGCAATCACCATTGTTTGCATAGGCCCAGAAAAATATGGGGAAAATGGAAAAAAATCGTTGGTCTGATTACAAGAAGGTCTCACCCCCAAAGTTTATTGGCATAAGAACAACTCTAGGCTGCAAGCATACCAATCTATCCAACCCGAGTCATTCTCTGTGGTCCCGGTGAAACTTTTTCACACTTTAACTGTTGTTGGTATCAGTTTCCTATATTTAAAGACTCTGGATTCTATGCATTTCTTTCATTGAAGTCAGGCTGATGTGGAACATCCTCTAGTTTAAGTACACCATTAGATGTGGAGCGATCTGCCCTGCAAGCAGGCTGTTGCTGAGTCGTCTGGGTGTTGAGAGCACTCTTTGGAGTAAGTCAATGCCAGAGCAGTGGTAGGTCTTCCCTGGTAGAGGTTTGGATCATGGTAATGTTATAGACAATTGTGGTTGTTTCTATAGATGGCATCCATTGTTCAGGGGTGTATGGGCAATGCCCAGAAAATGTCCAAGTTTGCCACAGTTAAAGTATCTGATATAAACTAATGGGGATAGGTTTGGACTTCTTAGTTACTCTATACATGATAAAAAGATGAGAAACAATCTCTGCCTTAATGAAATGCTTCCCCACATTTTGGACAGAGTTCAGATTGTCTCCTTGGATGGGGAATATTACAGAATATAATATTCTTCTACAATATCCTCTAGAAAAATAGCTAAATCTGTTATGCTTCTCTATCTTTGCCTCTGTATGGAACAGATCACTAAAACAGTCTCCCGAGGATTTACATGGCTATGAATCCAATTGACCCAACATTCCTAAAAGCCTGTAGAAATCCTTTCACAGTTTGTCTAATGGGATATCTAACAGTATGACTGCATATTCAATTGCATCAATTGGGGAGAACTCAGGAAGGTCTTAGCAACAACAGCTAAGGCCTGTGGTCCACCACCCATCTTTACTCCAAGTAATAATGAATTTACCACAAAACAGAAAAGGGGGATATTCTGTGAGCATGCCTTCTTAAATTGACCAAGAAATTTTATGTTTAAGCCCTCATGAATTGGAGTTTGACTGTTGCCCTGATGGGAGAGGGCCAGTTCTGGATCTGCTCTTGTCCCACACTCTATACAGTTGCAGTAGAGAAAGAGTGGGGATTAATCGTATGGACCTGCTTTCAGGTTTGGTATCTGAGAGGCTGTAACTGGCTCATTTCCAGCCTTTGTTAGGATTAATCAGGATAGATACCAGAATTACAAATATGTAAATTACTACCTTGGTATATTTTATAATTGTTGAAATAAAGAAGGTAGCAATATACATGAAGAAAGCCCACATTCTCCTCTACCTTCCTCGTGGTAGACATTTGTTGCATATCTGTTTAACAGTGATAACTCTTCAGGATGTATACATATTTTGATTATTGTACACTTTCCTTCTTTGTAATTGTATAAATTTATTTAAAAATGCACCATATAGTTGAAATAGTTAAAAATAATATAATTTGGCCTTCTTTCTGCTGAGCCAGCCCAGAGATACCAAGGACCATAATCCCTCCAGGACACACACCTGGACCCACACCCAGTAAGATGTCCCCACCCAACAAATGTGGGACTGATTCTCGCCATGTGATTGGGCACCGGAGACTTAAAAAGAATGGCGACCTGCTCTCTGACTTCTTTCTGCTGAGCCAGCCCAGAGACACCAAGGACCATAATCCCTCCAGGACCCATACCCAGTAAGATGTCCCCACCCAACGAATGTGGGGCTGATTCCTGCCGTGTGATTGGGCACCGGAGACTTAAAAAAGGACGAGGCGGCAGTGCTGTCTGCCTTCTTTCTGTTGAACCAGCTCAGAGACACCAAAGACCATAATCCCTCAAGGACCCACACCCGAAAAGGCTGCAGAGCGAACCTGTAACCCCTGAATTCCATTTCCTCACATTGTAAGAAGCTATCTACAGCCTTACCAATGGAGCAATTTTGAAGTACACCCCTATATTTAAAGTAATCAAGATGACTGCCCTGATAATCCAAAAAGTAGGAAACAGCTAAGTATTCTCTCAAATAAGAGGTTTAGAGTAGAATTATGAAAGATGTTCAGGGAGCTCAAAAAAAGCATCAATAGACTTGAAAGAGAACAATTAAGCATCAAGAGGACTTGACAACTGAAATGAGAAATTTTCTTTCTTGGGGCCAGGCGGTGGCACTGGAGGTAAGGTGCCTGCTTTGCCTGTGCTAGCCTAGGAAGGACTGCGGTTCGATCCCCCGGTTCCCATATGGTCCCCCAAGCCAGGAGCGACTTCTGAACGCATAGCCAGGAGTAATCCCTGAGCGTCACCGGGATTACCAAAAAACAAAAAGAAAAGAAAGAAAGAAAGAAAATTTCTTTTTTTTTGGTTTTTGGGCCACACCCGGTGACACTCAGGGATTACTCCTGGCTATGCGTTCAGAAGTTGCTCCTGGCTTGGGGGGACCATATGGGAAACCGGGGGATCGAACCGCGGCCTGTCCTAGGCTAGTGCAGGCAAGGCAGGCACCTTACCTCCAGCGCCTTGGTGCACCCCAGGAAACCTCACAGATACGATGCGCGGGTGGGTGAGGGGTAGGGGGGTGGAGGCAAAGGAAGGTCTCCCACCTGGTGCCTCCCCTGGAAACTTCACAGACGCCTCATTTCTAATCTTTAATGCCTTAGTCCCAACCCTTATTTCCCGTCATTTACCCATGTAGGTGCAGCTCATGACATGAAGCTCACCACATAGAGTGATGAGTGCAGTTAAATAAATAACTACACTGAAAACTATCTTATCAATGTGAATGAATGAGTGAAATAGAAATTATGTCTAGAGTATAGGTGTGGGTGGGGTGGGGAGAAGGGAGATCTGGGAAATTGGTGATGGAATCTTGCACTGGTGAAGGGGTGAGTTCTATACATGACTGTAATCATACAGCTACAATCATATTTGTAATCACGGAGCTTAAATAAAGATAATTAAAAAATAAAAATAAATATACTTTGGGGCTGGAGAGATAGCATGGAAGTAAGGAGTTTGCTTTGTATGCAGAATG
>PVKC010019008.1:0-19331 GCA_004027635.1 Crocidura indochinensis
GACCAGGGAAGAGAAGCAAGCAGCTGCTCAAAAGACCAGAGGCCAGAGTGATAGAACAGAGGGCAGGGCATTTGCCTTGCATGCAGCCAACCTGGGTTCCATTCCAGGTACCCTCATAGAGTCTCCTGAGCACCACCAGGAATCACTCCGTGATCCCTGAGTGCCAAGCTAGGAGTAAACCCTGAGCACTTTTGAGTGTGACAGAAAAAACAACAAACAAAATGTGCAACTACCAAAAAGTGCAAATTCATCTATGAACTTGTCAAGTGACTCATCCCGGAAAGCTCCTGTGATCACATGAGGCAGGTGCCAAAGGATCTTGACACCCCCAGAGTTAAGCACTTCAAGCTAAACCCAGAACGAAGCTCCCCCACTGGAAAAGTTCCTCTATAGATCATCTCCTGGGGCCCCAAGAGAGCAGAGATTCAGCTTTTCATCTTTTTGCCCTGTTTGTAGGTGACTCTACTTAGATCCCTAAATCCAAAGTCTCTGGAGCCTCAAGAGTCTGGAACCCCAAAATACCAAACACCAGTCGTGATTCCCCACTGCTGTGGGATTAATTGGATGCCATCCCACTCAATATACTCCTTGTTAAAAAAAACATCTTTGATGTAGTACCTTAGATTGGTGTTTAGACCACTTAATCTTCACTCAAGGTCTGATTCTTCCTAATAAATAGTTGGGACCTCAGGAAAATGCTCTCTTGTACTGGAACTCCTGAACCCATTTCACCCTCTTTAGTGCATGTGAATTATTTCCTGCATCAATGTTTGCTTCCAGACCTGCATCTCTCCAGTGTCCTGGCTTTGGAGTGTGAGGCCTGATTAACACCTACCACAAGGGATATTTTTTTTTTGTTTGTTTTTGGGTCACACCCGGCAGTGCTCAGGGGTTAGTCCTGGCTCCATGCTCAGAAATTGCTCCTGGCAGGCACAGGGGACCATATGGGGCACCGGGACTCGAATCGATGACCTTTTGCATGAAAGGTAGACGCCTTACCTCCATGCTATCTCCCGGGCCCCCACAAGGGATATTTCTATTTTTAAAGGAATATTTTATTGTCTCTGTGTATAGACAAGCACCTGGAAACATGTTGATCACAGCAATATTATTTTTTTACTTTTTTGTTTTGGGGTCACACCCGGTGGTCCTCAGGGGTTACTCCTGCCTTTGCACTCAGAAATTGTTTCTGGTAGGCTTGGGAGTCTATATGGGATGCTGGTGATCAAACCCAGGTTGGTCGCATGCAAGATAAATGCTCTACCCACTGTGCTATTTAACTGGCCTCATGGTGGCAAGTTCTTTAGCTGACCCAAGTCATCACTACTCCAGTGCCTACACATCTCATCATATCTCTCATTGTCATTGGTCTTGATGGCCTTCACCATCTAAGCCAGTGCCCCTCCTTTTTTATCATACAGAATTTCCCTGTATGATTTGGGTTCAAGCTTTGAAACGCTGACTCTGTGGGTAGAATACTGAGGATCCCTCCATGTCCTCCTGAAAACAATTTAGGAGCACTCCCGACCAAAGAGTACCTTCCATATGAATGAGTTTTGAGGGCGAAAACACGAGCAAATTGTGACGGGAACAAGGTACAGGGAAAATAGATAGATAATGGACTTTTAAAGGGGGTCAGGCTGTGGAAGAAGGTTCACATTTCCAGATCAAGACCTGGATGTTATCACAAAATCTTTGCTGCTTCTGAATCACATAAATAAATAAAAGTCTCTTAATAATATCCCTTTTTATTTTCTTGGATGTGGATTTCCATTCTGGGTGGGGAGGTTCAGAGGACGACTTTAGCTTAAAGCCCTATCTACTTTTTGTTCTTCTTGGTCAGTGCATCTAAGGGCCTTCACAAGACTACAGGACAGCTGTTAGTTAAATAAACACACACTGGTCTTCTCCATCGGGAAGAGTTGCTGTGACCACGCAGGAGCACCCCAACTTTGTGGCATACATTGGATCAGGGGCATCATCCTAGCAGCCATAGGGACCATGGGGGTGTACAAAAAAGGATTCATGGTGAATTGGGAGTGGCCTTGCACCCTCATACATAGCAGTGACAGACCCGGAAGGACAGGCCTGGAATCTGTGTTGAGATAGCGCATGGGCAGAGACAGGACAGTAGAAAGGATCATCTTAAAGTGGAACCAGCTGCTGTAAAAAAGAGTTTGTGGGAATCCAGGCAGTACACGCCTGTTGGCACTAATATTTACCCAGGGAAGGGCCTACGCATATCAGGCTCCTCAGCAAGCCAGGTTGGAATCTCTTCTTTTCCATGACATATTTGTTGTACCAGGTCACACAGCTATACCGGTAACAGGTGATACAGGGCCATGATGGCCTTATAGACCATTGATGGCCTAAGTCACAGAGTACATGGACATGAGTTGGGAGATTCAGTTTTCCAGAGTTTGGTCCCTGTTGGTCCCAGGCGATTTCTGAGCTTCACAACTGGGAGGTACCTGTCCCTTCTGTAACAATGCATGACCAAGTTCTGTCTCCAGTACTACATGGTCCCTGAGCACCACTGGGGATGACCTTGGAGGTCTCCAGTGCTGTAAAGGGTGGGCAGGCCTGAGTGCTAGAACATAAAAATATGACCGATTATCACCAGAAGTGAACCCTCAGAGTCCCTGGGATGGAGCCCTCTACCCTCAAAACACACACACACACACACACACACACACACACACACACACACCATGTATTAGATACACTGCTTGAGTCACATGTCCAGTTATGTGAGAGCCAAGTGTCCTGTGAGGGGACACTTGGAACTTAAGGCCTGCGTCCTGTCAGAGAGACATGGTATCCTGTCAGAGAAACATGATATTTTGTCAGAGAGAGATAGTGTCCTGTCAGGAGAGACATGTGTCCTGTCAGAGAGAGACAGTGTCCTGTTAGGAGAGACAGTGTCCTGTCAGAGAAAGCTGATGTCCTGTCAGAGAGACACAACGTCCTGTCAGAGGGAAATCGTTTCTTGTCAGAGGGCAAAGTTCTTGCGCACACATGTACACTGGCCACAGTTCAGCCTTCCCAATTTGACAACCCATATCCCCAAATCACCGTGTTCCATGGACTGAGCAGGTCCAAGTAAAGACCACCTTTGTGGCTGGTTGAAGTTGCATCCACTGCCTGGCGGTCCTGCCTATGTCTGGTGTATCCCAAAGGCTTCCTAGACCTCAGTTCCATCTGGGGTGACTCCTGAGAGTCAGAGCCCCATCAGCACCATGCTGCCTCATTCCAAGTGTGCCCGTGGGCATCCCCTTCTTCTGCTCACAGAGCCTGGCTTCTCAATGCCTTTTTATTTTCCTATTGCTCTCAGTTTCTCCGAGGAATCTTTCCAATGACACAGCAAATTCACAGAACACAATGATTGTCCCCCTAGGACAGTAATTCCCTCAACCCAGGGGAGGTGCCTGAACCCCAGGAACTCTGCAGTGTTTCTGAGCACCAGTGCAATGCTCAGGTCCCTGGAGTTTGAGTCTGCCTTTTCCTGGAAGCAAGGGTCCCAGAGGCTGTGGCCTATGGTTTGGGGACAGGAAGTGCTTCCTCTTCCTTGAGGTGTCCCCACCTTTCTACGAGTCCATTGAAGCCACAGACTGACTCTAATGCACAGCTGATATGTGTATTCACATGCATCCTGTAGAAATCTGTTCCTAGGAGAGGTTCGCAGATGGAGGTAGGTAGGATGAGGTCTCTCCCCTCCAGCTCGGAAGACGCGTCTACCACCCAGTAACCAGCGGTTATGAGGTGAATCGGCGGGTAGACAGCTCACAGAGAGTCAGACTTGTGGAAATATCAGCTTTATTTGGTGGAAAGAACTGAGGTCCAATGACTCAGCATCCGTTCCAACCAAAAGCCCCCAGTCTTCCACAGACCCTGGTTTTATACCCAAGAATCAGGTACCACCCTAGGGTAGGGGCAGAATGCCAGGTCACACCCTAGGGTAGGGTCAGTAACATACTAATCCCAAGAAATGTTTACATATATAACAATTCTGCCAGGTTACACCCTAAGGTAGGGTCCAATCACTGATCAGGGTAGGGTCAGAGATGTTTATACATAACAATTCCAGATCATGATAAGATTAGAGATGTTTACATACGCAACAGCATCCCACCAGCCCTCTGAACCCCAGGGGTCCCCAAAGAGGACCCACACCAGGAAATGGTGAGTGGGGCTCATACAGGTTTCCCTGGGGAAGGCCCCTTGAGCTTAGGTGTGAGACTACAGAGTCAAGTCAGAATTTCCTGTAGGAATTCCCTCAGCTTTCTCTGCAGGTGTGCTGCACCAAAGCCACCCCAAAGAGAAAAAGGAGAATTTGGATGTGCCCACCAAACTCTTTGCAGAAGATTCTGGGCCATCAGGGCAGCATCTGAGTCTGGAAGTGTCAAGGCAGTCAGGATGTTGTGGAAAGCAGCTGCTGGGCTTGTTGATGTCTGCTGCTGGAACTTCTTGCTGGCTCAGCAGACTAGAAGTTTCCATCAGAAGGGCAGCATCAAGGAGAGCCAAGCCTCCCAGGGCTAAGTGTCCTGTGGCTATGCTAGTTCCTTCAGCTAGATACTCAGTACAAACTTTTGTTTTCTTTTTGGTTGGGGGAACTCTCTTGCAGTGGTCAACTGGCTTGTAGACTGATCTTAGGCACATTCAGTCAATGCTTGGCCACATAGGGGCTAGGGGACACCTGGTTATACTCAGCAACTCTCATAGGGTATCGTCAGAGCCACATCTGGCAGGGCTGTGAGGTACTGGGGATCAAACTCAGGACCTTATGCATGTGAGACTTATGATGAACCCTGTTCTTTTGTTTATTTGATTTAAAGAAAAATGCATTATATAGTTGACATATTTGACAGTTATTTCCAGGAAAGAAAAAACAAAAAGGAAAAAGGAAGATAAGAAAAAACAATTTTTAAAATGAATGAAAGAAGCATAGATGTACAGTGGCAAGCAAATTTGTGAAAATTATTTTATCTTCAATGAAGTTATTAAGACAATGGTAGAAGGTTAGTAAACTCTTGTTAGTGGTCCATTCTTTTAGTGGCCACATGGTGTTTCTAAAGGGATGGAAGTATCAAACAAATGAATTTGTCTGGAAATTCAAAGCACTATTACCGATACCTTGGCTTCTGCGGTGTGTACCCAGCTGCCAGACCTTCCAAAAGAAGGAGCATGCAGAGGTGTGCCCACACTTGCTCCAAAAAGTCTGGTGATATCAGCCCAAATACCAGCATACCTGGAGTTTGGTTAGATTGGTATTCCAGAAGGGAAGCGTGGTGAGGCAGGGGCATAGGCAACACAGTAAATCTGGGTGATAGATGCAGTAGGTGTGGTTTCAGCAGGGTGGGGGCTTGGCCTGCCTTTTCTTTCCAAGATACCCATGCTATTTCATGACTTAGTTTATATCTCTTTTGAGAAAAGAGTGGAGTGGAACATCAAGCCCCAGTCTGTTGATTAAAATATATAAATATAATGTATAGAATACACATGCTGGGTGAGGCTTCCCAGGCACCATGCCTGCAACCCCTTTGCCGATGGGTCTGAAGATGCAGGATAACCAGGAAGAAATAATTCAAGAACAGTCAGTTAAAATTTCGTTGGCATCCAAAGCTTTAATTTCAAAGCTCTATCTGCCATATGCAGCCTCTGCACCATGTCTGCCTAACTCAGGTCTTTCTCTCAGTAGCTATGTCTGCCTCCTTTCTTGCTGTTTGTTCTCCTACCTTCCCCAAGGCAGCACCTTTTATCTTCCTTATTCAAAACCACAGACCCATTCCAGGTGTGGGTGGCTCTGACCATTCAGGTGGGATTAACATCTCAAAAGGAAAGTTTAGGTAAGGGTATTGGGGCAAGGGATACCTTACACCAGTCCTTTGAGCTCTCTCCCTGCCCCCCCCCCCCACAACTGGCAGGATTCACCTGAGTTCCTCTGAAACTTGCCCATTCTACAAATACCAAATGTGAGTTAGACCGCAAGGTGCTCAGGAGAGTGAACAGGACCCAGGTGGGTCTCTCAGGGGAAAGAAATGGGCACAAGAGCTGAAACTTGGTTTGTGGGATAAGCCACATAGCATGGGTTTGATGCCCACCATTGCAAAAAACAACAGAACAAATGAACAGTCCAACTCTCCGAAACTACCTCCCATTCTTCAGACCCTTCTAACACCACCTTTCTCCCCAAAATGCAAAATCCACCAATATAAACCTGGTTTCTTTAGTCAGAGACAGACGTCACAGGCCCAGTAAATGAATTTATGCCTCAGTTTAACACTAAGCAGGAAGGGGGCAGGGAGCATTGGCTCATGCTAGAATCTTGTTGGGCATTGGAAATGTGAGATTCTGGGTCCCATCCCTGGCCCTGCCCATAAAACATAAACCTCAGCAGATTTTAATAACATACTATCATTTTTATATCTCACAATTGAGTGCTATCCTTCTATGTCTATTCGTCTACCCCTGACTCATTTCTCCTAGCATACTACTCTCCATATCTATCCATGTATAAGTGATAAGGGCCAGGGAAGAAGGAAGCTTGTCACAAAGGGCATGGCAGGGCAGTGAGGACAGAGAAGGGATGGCTGTGACAATGGTAGTTGGAAATGGTCACTCTGGACAAGAAATGGGTGCTAAAAGGAGATAAAATGATATGAATGATACCCCTTAAGTAATAATATTGCAAACTGTGTCTAAAAGGAAAAAAGGAGAGAAACGAAGAGAAAGAAAGAAGAGGAAGAAGAAGAAGAAGAAGAAGAAGAAGAAGAAGAAGAAGAAGAAGAAGAAGAAGAAGAAGAAGAAGAAGAAGAAGAAGAAGAAGAAGAAGACAACGACGACAACATTGGTATAGGTTGTTGGACATTGTAGGACTGAAATTTAATCAGAAACAACTTTGAAACTATCTCACAATGATTTAATTAAATAATTTGTTTATTAAAAAATACAAAAACAGGGACCCGGGAGATAGCATGGAGGTAAGGCATTTGCCTTTCATGCAAAAGGTCATCGGTTCGAATCCCGGTGCCCCATATGGTCCCCCGTGCCTGCCAGGAGCAATTTCTGAGCATGGAGCCAGGAGTAACCCCTGAGCACCGCCGGGTGTGACCCAAAAACCAAAAAAAAAAAATATTTTATCATACAAAAAATAACAAAAAAACAAAACCCTCAGCAGAAAGGGAAGTGAGACTTGGAAATGGAACAGGCTGATAGGAAGCTGCCTTAGATTTGCCTCTGGATAGGATGTTGGGCCTTAGAGATTCCTCTTGGAATTTGGGCCTTCTCAGTCTCTCCAAACCTTTGAGTGGGGTCCGAGTGCCACCTAGTGGCCATATAGGTCTGGACACCTGCCACCTAGTGGAGAGAGAGGCCTTCCCCAGAAACCAGGGGTGCTGGGGGTTCAAATGTGGTTCACCCCCATCTTCACCTGTGTGTGTCAGGCCTGGCCACATTGCCTTCTCATGCCCAGGCGACTTGCCTCACCCTGTCCTCCATTTGAAGCACAAAAATGCAATTACTTTGCAGGGGAGAAACAGACTGAAAATTCTGGAGGCAAAAATCATTTCTCTAACATGGAATTGCCAGGATGGGAAAGTCGGGCCTGTTACCTCAGTTTTGAACTGCCTGGGCCCACATCTCAGCTAGTATTTGGAAGGTTCTCTGTGATGACTGGGGTTTTTATACAACGCAAAAAAGGAACCAAAGGAAGAAGAAGACTGAAGAAAGGGCCTGATTTTGACTTTCTTGTACTAGACTTGTCTTATGCCTCTGAGTTTTATTTTCCTGAGCACTAAAAATGCCTACAACAGGCTCATCCTGGCTTGATCTGGCCTGACTTCATGGACTGGACTATGGATAACTCAGTGTTAGTTTCACTGTTGGGGCTCCCTTGCTCCCCATCTCTGCACACTTTCCTCTAGAGCTCACTTAGGGTCGACTGTGGCCACTGAATTGAGAGACTTCAGGGACTTCCTTACACCCAACACCACTGGGACCACCTATTTGACTTTATCTTGGTACTTGTTCATCTTCTCCTAGACTACATTGTTACTGGCCTCGGATACCTAGAATGGCAGTACATAAAAGGGCAGGAAGTGGGTAGGGTGAGTAACTGACCCCTCATCTCCAGTGCCCAGCTTAGGAGGGCAGTGGGTGACCATCAGTGTGTTGCCCTATGATATAGACACTTAGGTTAATACATGGGAAGCAATGAGGTTGGGATGCAATTTTTCATGTCAAGTCAGAGGGGGTAATCCACATGGATGGGATCTAGATTCTATTTGCACTGGGCAACATCACCATGCCCTGTAGCTCAATGGGAGATACAGGTACCACCTTCCCAGAATCCCCCAAAGACCCCTAATGGCCATAGCCATGGAATTAGAACTAGTATTCACACTGCAGCATGAAAGACAGAAATATTGATAGAGACACAAGCCTCTTTAAGAAACTAAATACATGCATGAGATCATTGATTATTGGTGCATTTGGGTCTCCCTGGGATACTTTTATATTTTATCCTTTGTTACTAAATCTGATGCTCAGGACTTACTCCTGGCTCTGTGCTCAGCAATCACTCCTGGTGGTGGTGTTCAGGGAATCATAGGGAATGCCGGGGATCAAACCATGGTGAGTGAGTGGGCAAGTGCCCTCCCCACTGTGTTCTGGCTCAGGCCCTAAAATAAACAGGCACTTTTCTGAAAATTGCTTGTTACTTCCTCGCTCACCCTCCTTTGTCTTTTGCCTGTGCCACTGTCAGCTTTGCTTCTGTTCTGCCATCAAACACTCTTTTCATCTCGGCTCTTTGCCTCTCTCATTCGCTCTGAACTTGGAAGAGAGGAGCCGTGTAAGAACATCTGGTAAATTATGAATAAGAGGGTGTTTCAGTTGCTCTAAGGCCCGGATCCACGTGGGCTTCAGACAAAGGGTCTTTGTTCTCTTTCACCCGGGCTCTAGGTTGGCAGGGCCGCCAGTGAGTGCTGATACTGCTCAACAATGAAGATTCATGGTTGGTGGCTGGCGAAGGGTCCTGGGATGTGGATTTATGGTTGGCTTCCAGCAGTGCTCAGAGATCTTTTGGGCTGAGATGGGAGAGAACCAAAACTCCGTGTCCAGTGCTCAGAGAGTTTCTGGGTTGAGAAGGGAAAGAGCTGAGGCTCCGTGTCCAGTGCTCAGAGAGCTTCTGGGCTGAGATTAGAGTCAAGGCTTTGTTTTCAGTGTTCAGAGAGCTTCTGCACTGAGATGGGAGAGAGCAAGACTTTGTCCAGTGCTCATGGAGTTTCTGGGCTGAGATGAAAGAGGGCTCTGATGCCAGCATATTCACTGCACCTTGCTCACATGCCTTGGGAGACACAGCATATGACACCCTTTAGTTCCATCCACTCTGCAATCCAGTCATCTTGGACACCTTGTCAGCAGATGAGCACCCAGAGTAGCTTGCTGGTGGTATCTCACAGATTCCCTCCTATGTTCTAGAAATCCTGGCATCTCTCTCTCTCTCTCTCTCTCTCTCTCTCTCTCTCTCTCTCTCTCTCTCTCTCTCTCATTAGCAGCGATTTACAAATGCAGAGGTCAAGGGTAACTCAACGCCTCTTTGGGTCTGGAATCCTAGTTTCTCTTCCCAAGTCTGATGCCCCTTGGTCTAACCCAAGTTATTTCTACTACTGTATTTTCTGGCGTATTAGACGACTTTTGAAAAGAAAAAAATGTCAACCGAAAATCGGGGGTCCTCTTATACCCCGAGTATATTCCGAAAAACATTTCGATATGCCGATAAATGAAAATCGTCTGGATATTGCCACGAAACAAATTTCCCAACTCGATCCTGCACCAATCACACTGTCAGGCTGCTCGGACCGCCTCTCTAACTTGGCCAATCCAAGCAGGCTTTTGATGCATGCAAAGTAGACAATGTTCTGTACTCAAATCTACATTGGAAAAAGCCTGCTCATATTGGCCAGAGTCAAAGAGGAAGTCTATTACAGTATAACCTTAGAATCTTTGCTTGTTGTGATTGGCTCACTGTGGTACATCCAGTTGTAGCACAGGAACGTTCTGTCTTATACAGCGAATATAGGCCTAAACTTATGTTTTAACTGTAAAATTAGGGGGTCATCTTATACGCCAGAAAATATGGTACATATAGTAGTGCAGCTGTGTTGCTGTGTTATTTAGAGGCCAGTCACCAGTCACACACACCTATACTCATACTCTTACACATATACCTGCACACACATTGGAGTCAGAAACTGAAGCAGTTTCAGGGAACTGCTCTGCTTGGGACAAGGTTGTAGCCCCATTAAAAAATATGTTTTTGCAAGACCAAAGCCATCTTCCTTAATTGTTCCTGCCCTTGCAGACCCTGAAGAGAAGGTGATAAGCAGAGGCAAATTCCCAGCCAAAGAGATGACAGCTGGAGGTGGGCATCCAGAAAACAGGAAGTGGGATGAGTGTGGTCCCCAAATGGGACACGACTGTCCTTTCTGGAGGGCAGGCAAGGCTTCTGATATGCAGGAAAAAAACACCACCGGCCACTGCACTCCTGGAGGAGCAAATGGTCTTTCCAGCTGCTCCTTCTCAGGTGACCCTAACTTGGGGCCTCCCCCCGCCACAAGTTGTGGGAGGCCACGGAGACAGGACGATAATGGATGGTCTCGCTAGAGGGACCGCACTGTTCTCCAGTAAGTATCCATCAACCTGAAATATAATCAACCACGACAGCTCCTGGAGTCTGTGAATGATGAGCCCCGAGCCACGGGCTGATTCTGGATTCAGTTTTCCAAGTGTCACCGACCCCGCCCTCTCCAAATTTCATTTTTCTATGCTCATGACAGAAGTGTGCAGGTATGGGGATGTGTTGGACAGTGGAACGTCATTGGATCGTGTTCTACATGTCTCCAGGGATGGGTCCATTTGTTTGTTGGCTTTCTGGGGCATGATGGGTGAACTGTCAGACTCGTACAGCAGGGAGGGGCACTCAAGCCTAGGGCATCAAGATACAAACCCTTGTTGAGTTCGTGAGGATGATCATGGCGATATTACCCATGTGCCAGAGAAATAATAAACTGCTACCACTCCCTGGAGATGGGCTCTCAGTAACCCAAGAGGTTGGATCTCATGGAACCAGGGACTTTAGAACTCAGGATTAAGAGATACCTGGTCCAGTCCACCTGTGGCAACGAGGGGAAGCTTTAGACCAGAGGTTGCCTTGCTACAAGATGCAGAGATACCAAAGTGGGGCTCTCCACCACTTCTTGCTGCCCCAGCTCACACTGCCTAGCCAGCTCAACTCTCCTGTTCTCCTGACTCTGATACAAGTATCATGGAAAGAGGAGCTAGGACCAGAGGGTGAGCTTAGGGCTCTGAGACAGGTCTAGGCTCAGAGGTATCAGTCCACTTGCACCTCAACTCCATACTCAAGTGTGGGAGGAGGTGAGGGAAGATTTTCCAAGTTGGCAATGTTTGGAGATTTGAGGTCAAGAGGAAACCTGAGGTTTTAGGTTCTATCTAAGCATCCAAGCAGAGATGTTTCCTCAATGAAGCAAACAAGTTAACCTTAGGAGCTAATGGCTATGGGCAACACTACCTTAAACTCCATCAAGTTTCTAAGAAGCTGAACCTTTAAGAAGCAGGAACTACCATTATCACCAGACATGGATGTGTCTTTTCCTTGGCATGACATGTCACTCATTTCTTACAGAGGATGACCTGCTGACCATGTGCAAATCTCTGCATGGTATCTGGGATACAAACACAGGAAGGTGAGAAGCTCATTCTAGGTGAGAAGGCTACACCAACTCTTTTTTTTGTGTGGTTTTTGGGTCACCCCGGCAGTGCTCATGCTAAGAAATTGCTCCTGGCAGATACGGGGGACCATATTGGGCACCAGGATTCGAACCAATGACCTTTTGCATGAAAGGCAAATGCCTTATCTCCATGCTATCTCCCGGGCCCCTACACCAACTCTTCATGCCAGGTGTATGTATCTCCTATTGGTTGGGCAGGGACTTGGCCTGTTGACTTGCTGGTGAAGGCCACATAGTGTGTCTAAGCTGGCCAGAGCTTTCTCATTCAATACCTGCACCAGACCATCTGCTGGCTCACAGATGCTTGAGTAGACACAGTTCTGGGACTCTGGAGCTGAATAAATGCTGCCCTCAGTGCAGATGCTGTGTGGAATGGTCACAGCACTCTTGAGTTCACTGTTTCTGAGTACAGTCTCCCGTTTCCTTCCACTGAACTGAGCATAGAGTGGGAGAATATCTGGTGAACGAACGAGTGAATGACTAAAATGATGGAGGAATGAATGTGTGATCACAATGGTAAATGAATAAGTACAATGAGAAATAAATGAGAACAATAAATGAATGAACACATAGTGGGTGAATGAGTGAATACAATGAGGAATGAATGAATGCCTGAGTACAATGAGGAATGAATGAGTGCAATGATGAATGAATGAGTGAGGACAATGAATGGATGAACACATGGTGGGTGAATGAGTGAGCACAATAAAGAATGAATGAATGTCTGAGTACAATGAGGAATGAATGAGTACAATGATAAATGAATGAGTGAGGACAATGAATGGATGAGAGCAATGGATGAATAAAAATAATAAAAGAATGGTTGGTCACATGATATAGGTGAATGAATGTGTGGGCATAATGATGAATGAATGAATAAAATGATGAAAGAATGAATGATTAAATACAAGGTTGGATGATGGATGAATGACAGATGATGGATGGGTAGATGAATGGATGGATGGATGGATTGATGGATGGATAGGTGGGTGGGTAGGTGGGTAAGTGGATGGATGGGTGACTGGATGGATGAATGGGTGGATAAATGAATAAATGAATGAATAGATGGATGGATGAATGGATGGATGGATGAATGGGTGGATGGATTAATAAGCATGGAAGCACAATGATGGAGTGGGGGCTACAGTTCACACCACCAAGGGCAGGAGTCCTGAGGACCCTCCCTTGGGCCAGGCCTTCGCCTGATCTGAGTCGAATAAGTGCCAGTGAGAAAGGTCCCTACAGGCTTTGTCATCTTGGAAAGTCTTAGTCTTTTATGCTGTGAAAAGCAGCATAAAAGAACTAGCTAATGTTTTTGTATGATATGTATGTGTAATGTGTGTTGTGTGTAGTGTAGGGTAAGGTTGTCTGCTATATACAGTGTATGTATGGTGTGTAATGTACTTATGCTTGTTATGTGTATGATTTTTATATGTGGAATGCACATGATGCTCGTATGATAGAGTTGTTTCCCCCATACGCCCCTCATCCAGTAACCCACTGGATGCCCCACTCAGGGTGCCTTCCTGGGCCCTTCTGGGTTCTATTGGTCCCAAGCTGGGACCCAAACTCCCTTCCTTGAGTTGTAGAAAGATAGCTCCAGCCAAGGATCCCAAGGAGCCTGGCCCCCACCCCCACATAACATAGGCAGAGCTGATGCATCCTGTAGAGACAGAGCCACAGGGTGGGGGGGGGAGGGCAGAGGGAAGAACACCACTGCCCTGAACACAGGTTTTGTGAGGCGGGGGCTGAGGGCTGGTCCCCAGCATACCTCTTCTCTAGTCCGTAACACTGTCCTTCATCTTCTGTGGCCCGAACCCTGTGAGCACCCAAATTCACCAATTTGCCTGGGGTGTATTGGAAGAGGTTTCATCATGTGATCAGTGCATTCATGTCCTCTGCATGCGCGCACACACACACACCCTCTGCAGGCCTAAGCAAAGTTGGCAGGATACTTGCCTTACCTAGAGGAGCAGTGGGCAAGAACCCCTTCTTTAGGGCCTGATGGTCCTGCATGTAACCTGCAGGCCAATTAGGTACAAAATCCTCTCAGCTTCTGATTATTCCTCTGAGGCAGACCAGAGAAATAGCACAATGGGGAGGGCAGTTGCCTTACACGCAGTCAACCCAAGTTCGATCGCTGGCATCTTACACGGTCCCCTGAGCCCACCATGAGTGATACCTGAGTGCAGAGCCAGGAGCAAGCCCTGAGCACCACCAGATAGCCCAAAAACAAACAAGAAGGAAAGCAGCATGTTGGGCAGACCCTCGAGTGCCCAGCTAGGACTGGCAATGATACTCGTGTCTCTGCTTGGTCCTGGGCTCCACCTCAGAGATTCTTTGTATCTCTGTATCACTGAGAAGAGTGTACCCCCTCTCCCCTCTTGCCCTGCTTCTGGACCTGTGCCCCCTGCTCTCACTTGTGGGTACATTGAGTCCACCTCCTGCTTCCCTAGAGTTACTGGTCATCTCAGCCCGAAGCAACCCACCCAGACAGCTTGACTTGGTCTCTCTTTTCAAAAACCAGGAGTGGAGAGAGGCAGGCTGGCATTGTCCAGCACCGCCTGGGACCCACCATAACCCTCCCCTGGCAACTTCATTTGATGACCTGGAAAGGGGAATCCATCCACCAGACTCCAACTGACCAGACAAGAAGAGTTCAGGCAGTTGAGGGAACTGCAAGACTCCCTGCCCCACTTAGCTTCTGAGAATGGAGCCATCTTCCTTCTTGGGGGTACAGGCGGAGCCAAGTCAATGCACTTGACTGTGAACATTATCCAAACTTTGGGGAAATGCCAAGCTGAATCAGGGGAGACATGGGCGGTGGAGAGTCTTCAAGGCAAGAGCAGGAGGGAGCCAGACCAGGACGTGTTCCAGAAATTTCCACTGAAGGATTGGGTGGGGGTTGGAGGTGGAACTGTTGGGAAGCTCTTATCAGCAGTGATAGAGTGCTATGAGAGAGAGAGAGAGAGAGAGAGAGAGAGAGAGAGAGAGAGAGAGAGAGAGAGAGAGAGAGAGTCTGTGTGTCTAGCACCCCAGAGTGAGAATGTAGAGGGACCCCTCTGCGAATGTCTCTTCTTCCTGCTTGGACTACCTGCACCCCCACCTCTGACACTGACAGGAGGATCAAGTTCAGAGACACAGGGGGAGACAACAGTCATCCCTTTCCCAAGACACTTGAGATTTTGAAAGAGTTCCACTCACTAAGGGGGGCTGCTAGAGCCAATCTCCCCCTGAACCCTCTGCGATGACCAGGTTCCCTTGTCCTGGCCAGGAAAGGTCAGAGTAAGATGTGCTTGGAGCGATGGGAGAGAAGGTGGCCGTGTGGATGGCCTGGCTGTCAAATGTGATTTTATTAATAACAATAAAGAGGAAACCCCCAATAACTTCCTATATATATATATATATATATATATTTTTTTTTTTTTTGGTTTTAGGGCCACACCCGGTGACGCTCAGGGGTTACTCCTGGCTATTTGCTCAGAAGTCGCTCCTGGCAGGCACAGGGGACCGTATGGGGAACCGGGGATCGAACCATGGTCCGCCCAAGGTTAGCACAGGCATCTTATCTCCAGCGCCACCGCCCGGCCCCAACTTCCTATATATTTTTCCAAAAATAAAATCCAAACTTATAAAAGGAAATAGGCCTATATGGCTGAGGATGCACCCTAGTCATTTCCTACACATTCGAAAAGGTCAAAACTTTGAGTTGGGTCCTGGAAACCATCTCCAAGGCCTCCCCCCACTGTGAGATGAGGCAGCCCTGGCACCTTGGGTAAGAGTCACCGAGTCTAGGCTGGAGGCATCTGCTCTTCCCCACCTCTCCACCATGCTCTCTCCTGCTTGTTGAGGTACTAAAACCCAGCTTTGGGCTCTTGTTCCAGTTCTTGGTGAGCGACCAGCCTCACCCTGATCCTGGGATCCTCCCAGACCATTTCCTCTTCAGCAGCTTCTCCTGCTGTCCACTCTGTGGCCTCTTAGGAGCCTGTATGACTGAGCTTCAATGCTATTGTCCACTTTCATAACTGACAGATCACCAGAAAGCTGAGAAGCAGGCAGCTTCATGTACATCAAGCTGTGTGACCTCTTGAGCTTTTCCCTGCTCTGAAAGAGAATCAATCATGGCCCTGTCACCCAGGAGTGAGCCTAGGACTATGGACTCTTTTAAAAGCTCTTTGTAATTTGAGGGTCTCTCTCTTTCTCTCTCACACACACAAACTTAAACACACACTCACACTTACACATATCTATACACACACACACTCACACTTACACATATTTATACAGACACACTCACACACACACACACACACACACACACACGACCACCACCATCTACTTTGCAGCTGTTCACCCCTTCTTAGGGCCTGAGTCACAATCATTCAGAGCAAGAACAATGCAGACTCTAAGGCAGTTCTGTGCTCAGTGCTTGGCAGGTGTTACCCCTCATGTTCTTAGCACAGTCCTTATCTGTGCTTTAACCCTTGAACCCCACCTCTGTGCCTCAGGCAGGGCAGAATGAGACTCAAGTGGTGTGTCAAAGATTGCAACATGAGTAAAGGCCTGGGCTGCATGCCAACCTGCCAACTTGCTCCAGCATGTCCTTCAGCCAACCTGACCAGATGCCCCCTAGTGTACTGTCCAGCAGTATAGGATACCTGGAGCACAGAGCTGTGAAGAATGAGATGGAGAAGGACTATTGAGTGGCCTGCCTACTGACTGGTCAATAACAAGTTTATTAGTTCTGCTTCTGCTTTTTGTATTCTATTTGCTTGGCCTGTGTGACTGGGTCCATGTGACTAAACATGAGGGTTGAAAATCAACATTGAAAAAGAATGGGGAATATATCGAAAAGAATGAAAACAAAACTAAAGATGTTTGCTGCAAGGAGACAGAAGTCAGATACTTGAATAAGAAAACCAACGGTGTTTGCTACAAATGGGTTGAATGATCTGATCCATATGGGTATGTGTGCTGTGCTCAATGTCATCCCAGACAGGCTGTTCCAAGGCCTTTGCCTCAGTTTCTAAAATATTCTCATGGATGACCATACCAGAACACTAGGCCTTAGTCAGGTCTGGATTCCGGCAGTCTAGTGATAAAGAGTCTTCTCAAGGCTGGTCCAAGACTGGTCTATCCAACAGTATGAGATGTCTTGATAACACTTAGATGGGGAAAATGTCCAAAAGCCCAAGAGAGAAGGTTTGGAACTGATCCCTTCCCCTAAAGAACTGAGGTGCCCAGTCAAGTGCTCTAATTACACCCTGGCTTTGCTCACACATACGATAGAGGAACAGACCCCATGTCACAGGGAGGGGTGGTCTAGGATCCCACACTCGCTGGGGGTTCTTTCTATCAATGGACCACCCTTCAGCTTGGGAGCTTGGCTTTTTCATGCAGATGTCAGGTCAGAAACAATGTCCTTTATTAGTTCCCAAAGCACCTCATGTATAATTCACTCAGTTCTGGCTCTGCTTCAGAAATTTCTGAGAACGTGGTGTCTTTCTCCCTTTGGGTAGAAGTCTTCCTCCCATACAAAACCAATTAGTGTCTCTCTATCACCCCCAGAGGACTCCCCACCTTCCCTTTTCTGTCTCTGCTCTCTGCCTCTCTTTCTAGAGCGTATTGCCAGCATTGCAATACAGTCAGGCCAGTGTCTATCAGTAGCCCCACTCTTATGTCCTAAGAGAAAGGGTTTTGCCTTCAAATACATTGGAAATTCTTTGTCCCTCTTTGCTCTTTCCTCCACTCCCCATGTGCTGAAAGCCTTGGCCAGGCACTGAAGTTCCAACCCAGTCATGTGGTTGGGTGCACAATTTTCCAAGTTGCTGCCACAAAACCTCCCCCCTTTTATTGCATTTACCCATCCTCAAACCACTTTCTAATGGGTCTTGGAACACAGCTTCAAAACAGAAGCCTAAATGCTTCTATTAAATGCAGCTGGCTTTGGATTAAGCCCTTAGCAGCAAAATGAAACTATTAGCTCTTGTTAAACTTGAGATCAACTAAATGAACCATATAGGTCACATAAACTGTCACCACATGGAAGTTTCTCTGGTTAGGGACTTGTGCTAGCAATTATCTTTTTCAAGTAACAAAACGACAGTTTCGATTATCATCCAGACTCCATTTCATCTTTTGGACTTGAGCACACAGCTTGTGAAAGTCTGAATTTCAATTCTGCTGCCTACTGTATTAATGATTTCTCCCAGCTTTGTGCCTTCTGCACATCATATGAGCTTTGCATCTGCATCTTTGTCAGAACCAGTGAAATAACTTCAGGGTATAGAAGGGGTCCCAGGGAGGAATTGGGGACTGGCACCAAAATATTTCAGCTCTTGCACAAATGCAATCACCGGTGTCTGCACCTGGCTTGCTCTATAGAATCATTCTATTCTTGAAAGAGATATAAACCAAGCAGTGAAAAAAATCATGTGTACATCAGCCATGCAGCTGGAACTGACAATCTTGGGAGGAGAGGGTGGGCCAAACCCATGCCCTATTGAAGCCATATGGCTGCGCCCACCACCCATAATTACCACTTGGTCTATGGCTCTGCTTCACCATTCCTCTATGACTCTCTGCAGAGACACTAATCTTACCAAATTCCAGGTATGCTGGTATTTGAGCTGATGTCACCAGAAACTTTTTGGAGCAAGTGCAGACACCCTCCGCTTCTTCTACTTCCAGGAAACCTGACAGCCAGAACACTCCTCCATAAAAGCCGCACTATCAGTACTAGTGCTTTGAATTCCTGGACTCGGCAGTCACATCTGTGGCTATGTGACAATTTCATTTTTGATAAATACTGTCAATCCCATAGAAGCACACCCAAATAGATACCGATGTGTAGCAGGTGTAATTTAATATTTGGAAACAAATGAAATAAAGAAATGGCCAACTAACAACATGAGCTTACTAAATCTGCTGCCAATGACTTAATGTCCTCACTGGTAATACGTTATTTTCACAAATTTGCTTCTTGCTGTACTTCTTTTTTTTCCTATTTTTCATTTTTAAATAATTTTTTTGTCCCCTAAATTCCCAATACAGACCAGGCAAGGGTCTGGGTTGAGGTGTATTTGGGGTGCATTTACTGTACCTCCTCTTTCTATACAGTCAGTGTGAAGAACACAGCCTGTGATAAGAATTGGGAGGCCTTATTTTTTTTTTCTTTTCTTTCTTTTTTTTTTTTTGATTTTTTTTAAACTTTTTTTTTCACCCCCTTCTTCAGTGCAAGTTCCCCACTACCAATTTCCCAAATCTCCCTCCCTCCCAACCCACCCCCACCTGTACTCCATACAGGCTTTCCAGTTCCCTGATTAGTGAGTTTGATTAAGATAGTTCTCTGTGTAGTTATTTCTATAGCTGCACTCACCACTCATTTTGGTGAGCTTTATGAAGTGAGCTGGAAGTTCCAGCCCTCCTCCCATTATCTCTGAGGATTGGTGCAAAAATGACTTACATTTTTCTCAGAACCCATAGATGAGTGAGACAATTTTACGTCTCTCTCTCTCCCTCTGA
>PVKC010019009.1:0-19332 GCA_004027635.1 Crocidura indochinensis
TGGGGAACATAAAATATTCTAGCAGCATTAGAATGAGACATATAAGTATAAACAGAATCTCTTTGAAATATGTTCTGACAAGAAAGACTCAATGTTACTCTACTTGCATTACTGATAACCACAAAACACATTAAGTTTCACTGTGTTTGGACAGACCTACCTGAATAGCTGAGTTCATGAAACAAGTATTTCCCAAGTTACTTAGGCCACAGAGACCTGGCTGTTCATTATTTCTTCCAGATTCTGAATAATCATAGCTCTTATAAGCGGTATATGATGAATGACAATAATTTGAGTTTTTCACACTAGAAGAGAACAAGATCATATTTTTTCATAAAGTAGTCAATACAAAGATTTGAGATAGGTGGTTTAATTATTTTCATAAATATAAATAAGGCAATTAACTCAGAAACATTTAAAGACAAACTGAAATCCAAATAACTCCTTAAATGAATACACTCTTCATCCAATCAACAAGCTCACATCATCCAATACAAACTACTATTCTATCTTTCTACCCTAGATTAATGGGAGCAGCTTCACAACTCGCTCCAGTCTTCATTTGCTCCACCAAGTTTAAAACATTCAGATTTTAAACACCACTTGCAGCAAAAAATCATCTCATTTATGTCCCTTTTATATCCTGCTACTGTAACAGAATAAGAACAGTAGAAACAAGAAGAGCTGTGCAGTAGCTACAGGTGCGAGCAAAGACTTCCAAAGTCTCTGTGACATCACTGTTTTGATGCACTGAAGAATCGATTTATAGTTTCTCTGTTAGATCAGCAAAATCTAACATTAAGAAAAAGCTAGGGTGTTCAGGAATGCAAAAAGGAAATGATTCTAATCAAGTACATTCCAGTTATTATTTGGCTTTTTTTTTTTTAGTTTGTTGAACTAATGTTTATTTCAATAAATACATTTCAGCATGATTTTTACTCTCAATGTATTAAATGCTGATCTTAAAAACAATATTCAACTTTAGGGAATTCAAGCATAGTTAGAAATAACAAAGCTTCAAATGTTAAATTATGCCTCCTTCTTTTTACATGTAATGAAAAACAAGTTGTGGGAAAGGATGGATTCTCCCTTAATTTTTAATAGGCTGCCTTATAAAATATTTATGCTGGCTACTTTGGATATAATTCAAAAGCATACTTTCAATCTTTTTTTTTTATTATTCATTGGACTCAACCTGAGTTAAGAACTAAAGGTCACCTGATAAAAGCAAATGAGAACATAAATAGAATAGTGCAATAGATTAATGATGAATTTGTAATGGATAATCTCTCAACTGGCCACAATTTATTCCTGGTATTTATTTAATGGATTTTAGTTATAAATTCAGATACTTTAAATTGCAGTATACTTCTTCATAATAAAAAAATTTTGTAAACTATTTTACTTGTTCTTTAAAACCCTTACACACACATACATGCTACATAAGTAAAGCACATAAAACCAAATCAACCAAAACTTATTATACATAGCTTTAGCCTGCTATTATTTTTTATTAAAAAGATATAAGCCTTTAATCACAAGCAAAAAAATTACAAATACTATATCAAAGAAAAATCTCAGAGTTTGATAAGATGTCACTGTGATCAATTCAGATTCAGAACTGTGGACTTGGACTTGCAATTATTGACTTCTTTTACTTCAAAGGAAAAAGCATATGGAACAAAAACTAGAAGTACCTTTTAGCATTGCAGATAACTATCTTTATGATTCATATTTTCTGATAATACAGTGCTAGTGAACAAGGTACCAATTCCATATATGATTACTCAATGCCTGGATTTTGTGAGCATAATTTTGCTGACATATATAAAAAAGCTAAATGATTTTACTTTATGTATCTAGGTGCTAAAAGTCAAGAAGATCAGCTATATATTACAAAAATGCAAGCCCTAAGTTTTATACATTAAAGAAATAAAAAACATTCCAACTATAAAACCATAAAACTTGAGCAGACTATAAAAGTATGTCAAATTCATGTTCATGCCTGGTCACACATACACACATATGCAAGTGAAAGACTAAAAGCACATTTACATGTTCATTCCATAAGTATATACTGAGATATCTGCCTCTCCCCACACGTAACACAAATGGATGCTTCCAAGCTCTATTCTTCTTTGTGGCAACAGGATGAAATTTGCTGGGATAGGGATTCCTATTTACTGAGAAATGAACAAAAAACTTATTTGCAAAGCAATTTTATAATCTGAACCCTTAAAGGATATCTATGTTTTAACTTAAGTTGACGGATAAACATAGTCTTGTCCAAAGATTGAGATAGTGTACCTTCTCAATGATAATAACAATGAAAACTGACAAACTGAAAGTATTTTTAATAATAACTCAGTGACTTATGACTTATATTTTATATGCTTTCTAATTAAAATAAAGTATTTCCTGAAAAATACAAATACCAGTTTTTTTTTGTTTTTTTTTTTACAAATACCAGTTCTTTAAACACTGACAATTATGTGGAAACTTAGGACCTGCAAATCTAATATTGTCCAAAGCAATTACTACTATTTCCCCCCCTAAATCATTAGGTTAACCAAAATAAAATATTAAGCTCAGGGGGCCGGGCGGTGGCGCTGGAGATAAGGTGCCTGCGCTAACCTAGAACGGACCGCGGTTTGATCCCCCGGTTCCCCATATGGTCCCCCCCGTGCCTGCCAGGAGCAACTTCTGAGCGAATAGCCAGGAGTAACCCCTGAGCGTCACCGGGTGTGGCCCAAAAACAAAACAAAAAAAATTAAGCTAATCCACATTCAATAAAACTATCCTACTTTGTGAAAATAGTTTGTGAATAATCTTACTAAAAAAGGACTTTAATGCCGTATGAGATTAACTCAGACTTAAAAGTAAGATATATTCATAATGCAAGGTTCTTTTGGTTGAATTTGAGTTATAAAAATATGTTCATAAAGTTCTAAGACTGATTTTTCTTTTTGGGGGGGGTGATTTTTCAAATAGTGGGGCCAAATGATAATACAGCAGCGGTAGGGCTTTTGCCTTGCATGTGGCTGACCTGTGCTTCATCCTCACATCCAATATGGTCCCTTGCACACCACTAGAAATAATTGTTGCACAGTGCAGAGTCAGGAGTAGCCCGAAGATAGCCAGGTGTGGTCACCTCTCCCCAGACACACACACAAAAAAATCTAATAGTACAGATATTTGGCATACAAACCTGTAACTTAATCCTAATGATAATTACGTTCAAGTTGTATGATTCCTTTCAGCCAAATAACTGTTCTAGAGCTGCTAAATGGCAAGCTAGCTCTGGGGGGTCTCCAAAACTGATTACTTTTCATGGCTTACTCCTTTATTGGAAGTTACTTCTATTAAATAAAATACCTTTAAATTAACAGGAAAATAGAAACTAGAAATGTGCTTTGATGTGGAATGTCAAGTTGAGACAATACATACACTAAAGATTTCTTAAATACAATAGTATCAGGGACTTAAGCTATAATATGGTGCTTGCATTCCAAGTAACAATCCCAGGTTTAATCCGTTGCAACATACATGTTCCTTTTACCATTTTTATAGGTGTTATCCCTGAGTGCAGAGCCAGAAGTAAGCTTGAGCACTGCAGAGTGTATGGATCCCTTGAGGACTTCACCCCTCTACTAAAAAGACAGTATCAAAACAAGTGTAGTAAGACCAAAAATTCAGAAAACATAAAGAATTTAAATTAAATTTAAAAGATTAAATTAACTTATACTGTGAGCTGGAACAATAATAAAGTAGGTGTTTGCCTTGCATGCAGCCAATAATAATCTATGGATTATTATTATTATTTTGGTTAAAAGTCTTTTACTTATATTGTAATAAAAATAAAACAAATTCTGTATGAGCAGATAAAATAACTATGAAGGATAATTAATGTTCCAGCAACTAAATAGGAAAAAAATATTCGTCTTGGGGCCTGAGCGATGGCGCAGCAGTAGGCATTTGCCTTGCACGCACTGACCCAGAATGACAGAGGTTCGATCCCCCAGTGTCCCATATGGTCCCCCAAGCCAGGAGCGATTTCTGAGCGCATAGCCAGGAGTAACTCCTGAGCGTCACCAGGTGTGCCCCCCTAAATATTCATCTTAAAGACATAAATGAAATACTGTACTACTTTACATATCATTACATAACCATTTTTGAGGATTCAAATGTCCATGGTTATTTGTTACATTTACATATACATTATTTTAAAAAGTATTTATGAATATTCTTCTGTTATCACCTAATAGCTATTTCAAACTACATAAATCTTTTAATTTAGATGTAGTCTTTTTCATTAAAGCCATTTTTGTTTGCTTGTTTTGGGGCCACACCGGTGCTCAGGGGTTACTCGAGACTGCTCAGAAATCCTCTACTCAGAAATAGCTCCTGGAAGGCATGAGGGACCATATGGGAATGCCGGGATTCGAACCAGGGTTGGTCCTGGGTGGGCAGCTAGCTCTCCAGCCCCTAAAGCCATTTTTTAATCCTCTAATTCCTAAAAGCTTTACTTTACTGCCTTTTGAAAGTATTTCTGAAAAATCAGTTTTGCTGATAAATATAATACCCATTTGGGCGAGAGATACACCCAGAGAACGCTCTGTACTCAGTAATCACTCCTGGCAATCTCCATATTGGGGATGCAAGAGTTTCAGTGTAGGTTGGATGTATGCAAAGCAAATGTCCTATCTGCTATACTTTCACTCTGGCCCATGTAACACTCATTTTATGTGCAACATTAGTTGAACTTCGACAATAAGAGTATTTCTTTCATCCTAGAAAGCTTCTTACTACTCTTATGCAAGTCTTTCTCTTCTGCCCACATCCAGTAATTGCTAATCTACTTTCACATCACTAGATTAGTTTACTTTTTATAAAATTTCATATAAATGGGCTCATTAAGTCATAAGTGTAATTTTAATATTTTATGTGTCTTGTTTCTCGAATCACATTGGTGATGCTCAGAGCTATTCTTGGCTTTGCACTTGGGAATTCTGGTGGTTTTCAGGGGACTATACAGGATACCAGGAATTAAATTTAGGTCAGCTACACACAAGGCCTTACCACTATAATATCAGTTCTGCACCCATTATTTTAATTTTTTTGTTTGTTTTTGGATCACTCCCAGCAGTGCTCAGGGGTTACTCCTGGCTCCATGCTCAGAAATTGCTCCTGGCAGGCACGGGGGACCATATGGGGCACCGGGATTCGAACCAATGACCTTTTGCATGAAAGGCAAACGCCTTACCTCCATGCTATCTCCCAGGCCCCCATTATTTTAATTTTCATACCACCTGGTAAGTTGGGTTCAGGGTTTATTCCTGGCTATGTGCTCAGAAATCACTCATGGCAGTGCTAGGTGTGCATATATGGTGCCGGGGATTAAATTCAGACTGGTTGTATACAAGGCAAGTATATGCACTACACTATCTCTTATTTTATAATCCGATTCTTAGAAATAGAAGCTTTATGTGCTAGTAAAAAGCCCATGTGGGATTGTTCAAGTCTTAATTTTACATCATTTTCAGATAAATTATATTATAAATATTTGTCTTAGCATATAACTAATAATTATAGATTATCTTTATGAGTTTAAAAATATACTCAGGTTGTCTTTAAATGAAAGAAATCGCAATTTCATGTGAAGGTGTAAATAACTGCTATTTCATCAAATGAAGGGAAGGTCAAGGAATAAACTTTATTATCATTTTTGTTTTGGTTTTGGGTCACACTTGGCGAAGCTCAGGGGTCACTCTCCTGGCTCTGTGCTCAGAAATTGTTCCTGGAAGGCTTGAAGGACCATATGGGATGCTGGTCAGTGCTAGTAAAGCAAAGGATCTACCTGCTGTGCTACTGCTTCAGTTCCCAAGAAATAAACTTTAGTGAAACAGTTAAGGTAGCTTTATTTTATTATTATTTAGTTACCTCTTTTGGGTCATACCCAGTGATGCTCATGGTTTACTCCAGACTCTGCACTTAGGAATTAATCCTGGTTGTGCTCAAGGGTCATATGAAATGACAGGAATAGAACCTGGGTCAGCTGTGTGCAAGGTAAGGCCCCTTACTCTTCAAGTTTAAGTAGTTTTAACATTAACGCAAATATTTTAAAGGAAAGAATTTTTTTGTTTTTGTTTAATTCAATATATTAATTTTTGGGAGTTTTTTCCAAGCAGTGCTCAGGAAGCCAGCCCCCCCGCTTCCCCGACTGGCCATTCTTGGCTAACCAGATGGATGTTAAATGTAAGTGACTGAGGACGTGATGTTGCTAGGATCCTTCTGGTGTGAGGGATTATCTAGGAAGCTCTGGTTGTGCTGGGTATCCATTTTACAAATGTGTAATCAAATCCATGAACAGATTTACTTTCCATATTTTCTTAAGTATATAGAGGACCTCAGTAGGCACTTGCTTTGAAAATTCCCTAGTTTACTGGAAATTATTTAACAAAGCCCGAGTTTAATTCCTAGATTCCCAAATAGTCTCCAGAGTTCCACCAGAAGCAACCCCTAAGCATAGAGGTAGGAGTCAACCCTGAGCACTACAAGCTGTGTGTGAAAAACTTAAAAAAAAAAAATCAAGAGACAGACAAATATAAATAGATAAAAATAAATATAAATAGGCTAATATAATAAATAAAGGTGTCTGGTGAAAATATACCTGATGTTCTAGCATATAATATAGCCTATTATATGTAATATTAATTTCTCAAAAATAACTACAAATACATATTTAGAACTGCATTCCTTAATTATAGTAATGTGGAAATTATCTGCAACTGGTAGAAATATTTGATTTTCTATAGAAAAGTTACTGAGAGTATATTTGATAACGCATATAAAATGCAAATCAAATTATAGAATGTTTTCATCTTTGTAGATACATTTGTAACTAGGATACACTACTCTGCAAGTTTGGAAACTTGCAGTATAGCGTGTGAAGAGATGTATGTCACCTTTAGTATTTCGATACTATGACCAATTATGGTTACATTACTACTTAGTATATAATGAAGGAATTTATCATCAAAATGTTGATTCGTAAAGTACTCTTTTCTACTACTATAAATCCAGCTACTTGAAAATAATTTGTTTTGCCTTTTTTTCTTTTCTTTTCTTTGATTTTGGAGCATGTCAGGTAGAGCTCAGGGCTTCCTCCTGGCCCTGTGCTTAGAGATCACTCTTGACAGGGTTTGAGGGATACTATGAAGTTCTGGGGGCAGTGATATGCAAAAAGAACTCTACTCACTCTGCTATCTCTCTGAGCCACACTCTAACAGAATTATTCCTAGAAGGCATTGCTTATTTTTCTGAAAAAGTGGATAGAGTTTATCCGTTGTAGCAAGAAAAATACTCTACGCAATCTAATTAACCCAATATTTCGTGGATAGTCTAAAATTTTTCTGAAAGTATAAACTACAAAATTATATCTTTTTAATAGTTATGATAAGTTTTATTTTATAAAAAAAACATTTATTTGGGCCTGAGTGATAGTGCAACAGTAGGGCATTTGCCTTGCACATGGCTGACCTTGGTTTGATCCTCAGGGTCCCATATGGTCCCCCAAGCCAGGAGCAATTTCTGAGTGCATAGCCAAAATGAACAAAACTCATTTTTTGTTTGTCTTATTTTGAACCACACCTAGCTATGCTGAGCATACTCCAGGCTCTGTGCTCAGGAATAACTCCCGGAAAAGTGGTGTCCGGGACCATACCACAGTCGGATGTGTGCAAAGCTAACGCTCTACCTACTATACGATGGCTTTGGCCTGCAAACTCTCTTTTCAAATAAAAAATTTAAAGAAAGTGTAACTAAACCTATTAATTCAACAAATGGTATTATACTAATAAGTTTTAAAAAATTCTTTTCTATGAAAGAAAAAAGGTTTAAAGGTAAAATATTCATACTAAATGTTACAGTGAAGCCTGAGTAATTTATTTTTTTTGCCCAGTGGTGCTCAGGGCTTACTCCTAGATCTCTGGCTCAAGGATCACTCTTGGCACTGCCAAGGATGAAATCTGGGTGTCTGTACAGGTTCAAGCCCTGCCCAATCCATTGTCTCTCTGGTGTGATTTCAATCTTTTTCTTGCAGCACTATAGCTGCTATACACTAGAACGTAACTTTTTTCCCTAATAATGAGGTGGAGGTGGAAAGGGAAGCGGGTTGTGCCGCACCCAGAAATACTCAAGACTTCTCAGCCTTTTATGCTTGAAATCATTCCTGTAAGTGCGTAAGGACTCATATGTGACGTTAGGGATTGAACCAGGACCTACTGGGAGCAAAGCCAGTGCCTTAACCTGATATGATTTCTCTGGTCCACATTAGAATTTTCTAAATTCTACCATTCTGAATTCATGACGGGGCAAGAAAATTATTTCTCTCATAATTACAAAGAAAAGTGATTGCTTTTATGATAAAAATAAAAATTGTAGATGTTTTCAGTTGAGAATCACTGGCAAATACTTTTGAATATTGTCATATAGGTCATTACTTATCTAGTTCTATACTGATTTCAGAAATGTATACTCTCCTTAAGTTCTCACAGATCTAAATATAGTTTCTTTAGTTTATTATTTTTCAGAAGTTAAAATTCTGGAAGTGCTCATTCTTCTTTTAGTAATGAACTATAATATATGTGCTAAGTCAAGGCATCTATAGATATATTTTCTGGTGAAGTTATTCTTAGAAGAAATGATCAGGAATTTAAACGAAATCAATTTTAATGCAGTTAGACGTTTATTCTAAAGTTTAGATACGAGAGAGTTTTTGTACAATAGGGAGATTAGTTAAACAAAGAGTTTTTAAGATTCAGTGCTTACTTTCTGTTGTTGATGTTGTTATGATTATTTGATAGAGATGAAGGAGAGATCTTTGGTAAAGTTGAAAAATTGGATGCACCTGGGGACCTTCAAAAATATGAAAATGTTAAATTAGATAAAAAAATGCTGAATTTTAAAATTAATTATGAAAAAAGAAAAGAAAACAGATGACAATGTATGTAGAAAGTAAAAGAACAGATTTAGGAGTAAAATCACTATATCGTCTCAATTTTTAATAAATTCTTCATATAAAATAAAATATACAAAAAGGAAACTATTTTCCAAAAGAAATGTATCAAATTAAATATACAACTGAATATTCTTCCTATAGTAAGTCTACTAACCCAATTTACCCTTTTCCTGAAATCAGGTAACCATCACTAATATTTGCAGTCAACAATTTCCTCAGATCAATGGAATTTATATATTTTTTGGATTGGGAGGGGCATACCTGGCAGAGCTCAGGAGATCATATGGAATAGTTGGGATGGAAATCGGGTCAGCCGCATGCAAAGCAAGCGTTCTTCCCGATGTACTGTCTCCAGCCCCATAACTTTTATGGAAATTTGCAAAAGAAATCATCTTTATGTCTCAGGTGTGACACAGTTTATAATTATACACAGAACTGACACAGATATTAGAAGAACCAAGGAATAGGTAGTTAAACTGGAATAAAGAAGACATATTGATTTTTCAATGATGCATACTTGACACTTACGTAATGATAATGAGTAGTATTGCCTCAAATAAAAATATTTTAAAGAAAAATAGAAAAACATTAGGAATAGAATAATATAAAAGAATTCCAAACATGATCCCCAGAAGAAATTTCTGGCTAAAGTTATCTCTGTAAGACAAAACAAGAAAACTCCATAAAGACATAAATCTGACAAAAACTTCAGACCTCTCTAATTCAGAATTTTTTTCAGAAATCTCTTTTCATCAACCAACAACATACGTTAAAGGCATTATTTAAAATCAACAAGTCCATTACTTTATAGTAGAGATATTTTAACAATATGATACTTTGTGATTTTGTGAACATTTTAAAATTACAGTCGATGAGCTGTAGAAACCTTTTAGTACAGTATTTCATTTGCCATAATTCTAAAGGAGAGAGGCCTAAAAGATTAGTTTTTGGGGGCTGATTTTGGGGCACAACAGTGTTCAGGGACTAGTCCTGGCTCTGCACTCAGGTATTATTTTGGGGGAACTATAAGGCATACTAGGGACACCAAACCAGGTGAGCCCATGCAAGGTAAATGCCTTTGTACAATTTAATCAACTCAGTTGCTAATAAAGAGTAAAATTGTTAATGGGCAGGAAAAAAATCAACAAAAGCTGCTCTTAGGGTAGATTTTTCTAAATCTGTAACTTATATAAAACCATGAAAAAGAAATGGTATGTAATAAAATTCCTACTACAAAAATTTGAACTTCTGAAGTTTTATGCATTATGAAATATTGGTAAAGCTATTTTACTTTTTTTGTTTTGTTTTGCTTTGGGATCACTCCTGGTGGCTTTCATGGGTCACTCCTGGCTCTACACTCAGAAGCACCTTGCAGGCTCGAGGGGTCATATGGGATGCTGGGAATCAAACCAGGATCCGTCATGGGTTGGCCGAGTGCAAAGCAAACTACCCTAGTGCTGTGCTATCACTCCCACCTTATTTTACTCATTTTAATAACTCATTTTTTGGGGACAAAGGATGATATACAGGTAGATTGCGCTAAGTAGTACTCATATTTGAATGTATTTAGACTATCTGAATAATTTTTTGAGAATTGTTTTATTTTGCTGAGCTCAAATGCAAATTATAATCAACTATGTTTTTTTTATAGGAAACACTTAGAAATACCATTTTTTAATTTAATTTAATTTTTTTTTTGTTTTTGTTTTGGGATTACACCCAGCAGCACTCAGGGGTTACTCCTGGCTCTATGCTCAAAAATCGCTCCAGGCAGGCTAGGGGGAACCATATGACATGCTGGGATTAGAACCACTGTCCTTCTGCATGCAAGGCAAATGCTCTACCTCCATGCTATCTCTTCGGCCCCAGAAATACTTTTTTTAAAGTAATCTTATGGGAGAAGCAATTTTGAAGCCACACCTAGCTGTGTTCATGAGCAATTTTCTGTCTCTATACCTAGAAGACTATATGTAGTGCTGGGAGATCAAATTAGGTTTGCCAGTGAATGGGCTCATTTCAAAGCAAGTGACCTGCCTCCTATACTATCTACTAGTCCCCTAAAATTAATTCAATAATCCAAATATTTTAAGGCACCAGTGTTAAAATAGCAATAAAAATATAAAATTACTAGGTCTTTTCCCCCCTTCTCATAAGGATTATAAGTTATAAATTTAATTATAAATTATAAATTTAATTATAAATCACAAATCTCTAAATTAGAGATTGAGCTCTAAGTTAATATAATCATAAATTCATGCTTCCTTATATTTTAATAAGTAAAATTATAGAAGATATATTACTGTATTCAATAAGTAATTAAAGCACATATGCACACACATGTGTTCCCATCTTTAGTTCTTTTTATTATTCATTTTGTGGAGGGGGAGGTATACCCTGTAACGCTCATGGATTACTCCTGGCTATGTGCTCAGAAATAGCTCCTGGCTCGGGACCATATGGGATGCTAGGGATCGACATCCTGGATCGACTGCGTACAAGGCAAACACTCTACCGCTATGCTATTGCTCCACCCCTTTTTATTATTCTTTAGCATCTGTACTCCAAGGATAGAATTAGAAGTTCCTATGCAATTAGCTAAAACACTATTTATTAAACATATGCCTTGCTAAGTATTAGAAATAAAAATTAAAGAATTCCTGATCACAATCTATTGGGGGGATGACATAGAAGCAAAATAATTATAAGATGGTTTAAGTCCTATAATTAATTTTAAAAAATTAATAAAACATAAATTTGTGCATAGTAATATGAGGTGACTTAAACATAATATGGAAGAAAAATAGGAAGGAAATGGATGTTAGAATATTCTAGATGAAATCTGCAACTTGGTTATTACAAATGTCCATCTTTGTCCATTATAATTTTTTTTTTAAGTCTAAAGTTTGTGTCATCTGATAATATGGTCACTCCAGCCATTTTGTCCTCCAACTTTTAATATTGAGTCTATATTTGTTCTGACTATTCTGTTGCATTTCTTGTTGGCTTCAGCATTTTGATTCATTTGCCAGTTTGTGTCTTTTAACTGGTGCATTTAGTCCATTAACGTTGAGAGAAACAATTGTCATGGAATTTAATGTCATCTTTATGTAGGAGTTTGGTGTGTCTTTTGGTCTGTTTTGTCTTAAAGCAGATCTCTCAGTTTGTCTTTTAAGGCTGGTTTTGAGTATGTAGTTTTCTGAGCTGCTTATCTGTGAAGCTATATGCTTCCAAACCTGAGTGTGAGTCTGGCTGGGTGAAGTATTCTAGGTGAAGCCTTCATTTCCTTGAGTTTTGTCTCCTAATCCCACCACTCACTGCCTTCATGCCTGGAGGGTTTCTTGTGACAGGTAAGCTGTTAACCTTTAAGACACTCCTTTGAATGTAATTTCCCTTTTTGATATTGCTGCTTTCAGTATTCTATTCCAATCTTGGAATGTGTCTTGGGGTGCTTTTCTTTGGATCTCTTTTAGCTGGTACATTTTGGGCATGCAGGATTTGGTTGCATGTACTCTTTAGCTCTGCAAGTTTCTCTGCAATGATGTCCTGACTATTGGTTCTTCATGCAGATTTTCTTCCTGGGACTATGGAACTCCAATGATTCTTATTTTGTTTCTGCAAGAGTTTGTTGAAGACTTCTATTTTCATCTGTTCACATATTTTGTTCACTATGATCATTTGTTTTAAGCTTCTTTTGCAATCTCTTCTGTCATCTGGAGTTGCTATATGTATAGCTCATCTTCCAGATCACTGATTCTATCCTCGGTCACTGTTACTCTGTTACTGGAAGAGGTTTTCCAGTGAGGTTTTCATTTCACCTACCAAGTATTTCAGTCCTCTTATTTCAGCTTGGAGTTTTCTCATTTCTAATTTCATATCCTCTTGATTCTTATTTATTGTTCGTTTAGTTCTTTCCATGCTTTCTTTGAGTTCTATGAGGGTACTCCATATTTCTTCTCTAAAGTTCTTATCTGAGAGGCTAAGTAGGTGGTCGGCACTGTTCAGGTCACCAGAGCTGCCATCATCATTCTTTATGTATGGTGGAAGCCTGCATTGAGATACATAGGGATATGTACAACAGGAAGAAACCACACTCCTAAATGCACCTAATGAGGGACCAGAAAAATATTTAAAACAATTGTTGACAAATCTGAAAGACATCAATAGCAACACAACAATAGTGGGAGAGCTCTGTCATCCTTTGATAGGTCAACCAGTCTGAAACAATAATATACTAGTTCTGAAAGGAGAAATGGAAGAATGTGGCCTAGTAGATATATATAGGGCTCTCCATCCCCAGAAAACTGGATACATATTCATCTCCAACGTGCATGCGTCATTCTCCTGGACAGACCACATGTTGACCCATAAAACATAACTCCACAAAATTAAAAGGACAGAAACAGTATGAAATACCTCCTCAGATCAAAGTACACTGAAATAGGAAGTGAATTACAAAGAAATACAGAGAAAAACCTTAACACCTAGAAATTAAATAGCTCACTACTGAGCAATTAGTGGGTCAGAGACAAAATCCAAGAGGAAATCAAAAGATTCCTGGAAACAAATGGGAATAAAGACAAAATTATCAGAATATGTGTTATATAGCAAAAGTCATACTATGAAGAAAATTTAATAGCTTCACAAGCATGCATCAGGAAGAACGGGCCTACATAAATAACATAATGACACAGCTTAGAAAATTAGAAAGTGAGCAACAAAATGAACCAGAGGCTGGAGCGATAGCACAGCAATAGGGTGTTTGCCTTGCATGCTGCAGACCTGGGTTCAATCCCTAGCATCCCATATGGTTCTCCTACTGTGCCAGGAATGATTTCTGAAAGCAGAGCCAGGAATAACCCTTGAGTGTAGCCAGGTGTGGCACCCCCAAAAAAAAGAAAACCAAAAAAACTTAATGCAACAAAATAAACTAAAAATAGGTAGGCAAAAGGAAAAAAACAAAGCTTAGAGTAGAAATTAATGAAGCAGAAATAAAAAAAACTGAAAGATCAATAAAAGCAAAAGTTAGTTCTTTGAAAAAATAAACAAGATCAATAAGTCACTAGCAAAACTCACAAAGAAAGTGAGAGAGAGAGAGAAGCATAATAAACGGAATGAGGAATGAAAAGGGGGAGATCACTACAGATACTACAGAGATTCAAAGGGTATTCCGAGACTACTTTGAAAAACTCTAGGCCACAAAACAAGAGAACTGGAAAGAAATGGATAAATTCTTGAATTCTTATAATCTTCCACAATTGAGTCAGGATGATGCAGCATATCTAAACAGAGCCATCACTATTGAGGAAATTAAAATGGTAATCAAAAGTCTTCACAAAAGCAAAAGCCCAGGTCCAGATAGATTCACTAACAAACTCTTTCAAACCTTTGTAAAGGACCTACTATCACAATCTTTTTCATGCTCTTTTAGGAAATTAAAGAAACAAAAACACTCGCAAATAGTTTTACAAAGTTAACATCACCCTGATAACAAAAACAGAGATGCTGCAAAAAAAGAAAACGACAGACCAATATCCCTGATGAACACAGATACAAAGATCCTTCAACAAAATCCTAGCAAATAGAAGGTCATACACTATGACCAAATACGTTTCATTCCAGAGATGCAAGGATGGTTTAACATATGTAAATCAATGAATATAATACTCCATATCAACAAAAGAAAAAAAACATATGATCATATCAATAGATGCAGAGAAAGCATTTGACAAGGTCCAACATCCATTCATGATGAAAACTCTCAAGAAGGTGGGAATGAAAGGAACTTTTCTCAAATAGTCAAGGCCATTTACCACAAGCCCATGGCAAATACTATGCTTAATGGAGACAAACTAAAAACCTTTCCTTTAAAATTTGGTCAAGGCTGGTACCTCTCACCACTCCTATTTAACATATGGAAGTACTTGTCATAGCAATTAGGCAACAAGAAGATATCAATCGAGGGAATCAAGATAAGGAAAGGAAGAAGTCAAGCTCTCACTGTTTGCAGATGACATGATACTATATTTAGAAACCCTAGAGACTATCAAAAAGCTTCTAGAAACAGTAGATTCATATAGCAAAGTGGCAGCCTACAAAATTAGCCCACAAAAATTAATAGCCTTCCAAATTTGGTGATGGGTATTCCCCTGATTCAATGTTAATATGTACCTAAAATACTACTATGAAAGATATGTAAGCCAATATGATCAAAATAAAAATTAAAAAAAAATCAATGGCCTTCTTATACACTAATAATGATAGAGAAGAAATAGACATTAAAATAACAAACCCATTCACCATAGTGCACAAAAACTCAAAATACCTTGGAGTCAAATTAAGAGATGAAGGACCTGGGGTCAGAGAGATAGCATAATGGTAGGGTGTTTTGCCTTGCATGCAGAAGGACGGTGGTTCAAATCCTGGCATCCCAAGATGCCTGCCAGCGTGATTTCTGAGTGTAGAGCCAAGAGGAACCCTTGAGCACTGAATTGTCAGGTATGACCCAAAAACCAAAAACCAAAAAAAAAAAAAAAAAAAAAAAAAAAAAAAAAAAAAAAAAAAAAAAAAAAAAAAAAAAAAAAAAAAAAAAAAAAAAAAAAAAAAAAAAAAAAAAAAAAAAAAAAAGAAAAGGAGAGGGAGAGAGACAGAGAGAGAGAGAGAGAGAGATGAAGGACCTATCAAAGAAAAACAGAAAACACTGCTTCAAGAAATAAGAGAAATTCAAAGAAATGGAGACACATATCCTGTTCATGGATTGGGATTAACATAATTAAAATCATAATATTTCCCAAAGTATTGTACACATTTAATAAAATTTCTCTAAGAATACTCATGACATTCTTCAAAGATGTGGATCAAACACTGCTGAAATTTATTTGGAACAATAAATGCCCATGAATAGCTAAAACAATCCTTAGGAAAAAGAAGATGGGAGTCACCACTTTCCCCGACTTTAAATTGTATTTTAAAAAATGGTTATTAAAACATATGGTATTGGAATAAAGACAGACCCTTAGATCAATGGTATAGATAACTATGAAGAGAATGTTCCGGGCCCAGAGAGATAGCACAGAGATAGCACAGGGGTGTTTGCCTTGCAAGGAGCCAATCCAGTCCCATATGGTCCCCCGTGCCTGCCAGGAGCTATTTCTGAGCAGACAGCTACGAGTAACCCCTGAGCACTGCCGGGTGTGGTCCAAAAACAAACAAACAAACAAACAAACAAAGAGAATGTTCCCTAGACATACAATCAATTAATCTTTGATAAAGGGGTAAAAACCCAAAATGGAGCAAGAGAAGCCTTTCAATAAATGGTGTTGTCCACGTCTCTTCAACAAGTGGAACTGGTCAGTCATGTTGCAAAAAGGTGAACTCAGACCTCTGTCTAATAACACGTCCAAAGGTCAAATGAAAATTGATTACAGACCTTAATATCAGACCCGGAACCATAAGTTATATAGAAGAAAACAGGTAAAACAGTCTATGTCACAGGGGTCTCAAACAATTTACCTGGGGGCCGCAGGAGGCAAAGTGGGGGTGATCCCTGAGTGCAAAGTCAGTAGTAAGGCTTGAACATTGGGGGGGGGGGGTGTGACCCAAACAACTAAAACAACAACAAAAAGATTCCTCTAGGGCAGGGCCACAAAATTTTGTACGAAGGGACACAAGTTTGAGACCCCTGGTCTAGGACATTGAGACTAAAGTCTTTAAGGAGGATACATCACTGTCCAAAAATGTGGAAGCAGAGATACAAAAATGGGACTACTTTAATTGAGAAGCTCTGTACCACAAAGGCCACCCACAGAATGGAAAAAAAAAAAGAATTTTTCAAACTAATATAGAAACTATGAAATGTACTTGGAATTACAAGTAAATCCAGTTAAGTAGGTAGAATGAGTTCAATAAATAGAAGTATGTAATGATAGAAACACAAGTTAATATATTAGATGTGGGATCAGAGAGATAGCATGCCTTGCATGCAGAAGGATGGTGGCTCGAATCCCGGCATCCCATATGGTCCCCTGAGACTGCCAGGAGTGATTTCTGTGCATAGAGCCAGGAGTAACCCTGAGTGTGACCCAAATCCCCCCCCAAAAATAGATGTGATTAAAAATCTTTTTATCCTATATGAAGAAATTTTAAAAAAAGGAAATTTATATTGTATTCAATTGTGCTGTAGCACACTGAAAGATTTCAGTGGGATGTCAACATAATTATCTTGACAATTATCTCATCTTAAGAAGGTAATAGAGGAAGAGAGATTAAGGTAAGAGGGATGAGTTAGAAACGATGAAAATAACACATCTATCTCGACTGAAATAGGAATGTAAATCAGATTGATAGAAAATAAATGAGTTTCTAAAAAAAAAAAAGAAAATAACAAAGATGGGATTAATAATGGCTGCAGCTAAAAACAGTGATCAAAAGTAGCTTAGAGGTAATATCCTTTCAGGATACCCATACATAATGTTAAAACTATCTTCTCTAGTTGAAATAACACTAGATGTTATTTCAAGGTAATTTGACTTCTTACACTATCTGCACTGAAATTGCAAAAAGCAGAGGTGAGTAAAACTGCTAGTACAAAGTCAAAGAGTTATCAAAAAAGCAGAGTCTGGTAGCATGAGAGACTGAATCAGGTCTTATCACCAAGTTATATGTGGGAGCACTGTGAAACAAGAACGGTCAGGTCTGCACTTTCAGGCATGCATAAAGCATCAGAGAGGTCTTGGCTCAATTCTCCCTCAGCATAGATGGGTGTGGCCCCTATATAAAACAAACTGCTGGTATCTGAACAAGAATATAAGTGACACCAAGCTGTTATGTAGCCGCGTGCCACTAAGGCATTGCAGGCAATAATAGCAAATCCGATCAAATAGATTTTATCATGACCTATGTATGTAGTCTGCTTCCCTTTGCCCAACACAGAACACCCCTCACAGGACCTATCTACATTTCTCAAACAAGTATACCCATCATGAAGCAATTCATGACTATGACAGAAGTCACTGCATTTTTTTTACCCCTGAAGTTTCATTCAATATATATCCATGTTTAAAAAAAAATACTGATTTTATCTGTCCCAATAACATTTCTTTTTATTGTTTTTTTTTGGGGGGGCTGGGGGCCACACCCGATGATGTTCAGGGGTTACTCTTGGCTGTGCACTCAAAAATCACTCTTGGCTTGGGGAACCATATGGGATGCCGGAATTTGAACCACTGTCTGTCCTGGACTGACTGCGTGCAAGGCAAAAACCCTACTGCTATGCTATCGCTCTAACCTCTATTTTTTATTCTTTAAACTTATTTATTTTTTTTTATTTTAGGCCATAACTTTATTCAGGATTTCTCCATATTCTTTTTTTTTTGAGGGGGGGGTTGGTTTTTGGGCCACACCCAGTGACGCTCAGGGGTACTCCTGGCTATGAGCTCAGAAGTCGCTCCTGGCTTGGGGGACCATATGGGAACCGGGGGATCGAACCGTGGTCCGTCCTAGGCTAGCGCAGGCAAGGCAGCAGGCACCTTACCTTCAGCGCCACCGCCCAGCTCCCATCCATATTCTTCCTTTTTTTTTTTTTTGGTTTTTGTTTTTTGGGTCACATCCAGTGATGCTCAGAGGTTACTCCTGACTGTCTGCTCAGAAATAGCTCCTGGCAGACACGGGGGACCATATGGGACACCAGGATTCGAACCAAACACCTTTGGTCCTGGATCGGCTGCTTGCAAAGCAAACGCCGCTGTGCTATCTCTCCAGGTCCCATATTCTGCTTTTAGGGATTACTCTTGGAAGGACCCAGAAGACCATACTGGGATGCTGGGGATTGAACCCATATCTGACACCTGACCCACTATAATATCACTCCAGTTTCAACGTTTTTTTGTATTATTTCCAACAAATGAAGACTGAATAAAAAAGGTCTGCTGTATACTAAAAGCAACATCACCATATGGGAAAAAACTCATTATTTGAAGTTTCAATCAGAAGCAGCCACTCTTAAGGTATCTTTTCAATTCTTTTACATAAAATGCCGAGGTGACCAAAGTTTTTCAAAACTGAATAAAAGAATTCTTTTTAGTGAAAAAGAAAAGAATTTTCTGCCAATGATAAAACTTGGAGGATTCAAGTAAAATCAAAATTTTTCAAAATTTCACTTTACTTTATACCTACTTCCCAATCATCTCACATTTTTCTTGTACAACTGGTAGTGACATTTTAACAAATATAATGAAAAAACCCTATATGACAATATTTAGAATATCTGCATAACTTAAATAAATTCCCACAGATTTTTTTGGCTACAGTGCATAAAG
>PVKC010019010.1:0-19342 GCA_004027635.1 Crocidura indochinensis
CTTGCTTTCGCCAACACATTATAGTGGTGCCCCAGGTGAAATACAGGAGGCCTCGTCCCTTGAGATTTGGTCCTGGCTCTGGCCGTGAATGTGACATCCCCACCCCGTCACCCAAGGTTACAGCATCTTTCTTGTTATATTATTCCCAGGGCATCTCCTTGCATGGCCAAGGCAGGAGCTTAAAGCAGCACTGTAGCCTACTGCCTGCTGCACAGTGGCTGGACAATCTGTCCCAGCACCACAGTCCCATGCCCATGAGCCTACAGGTATGTATTCTCCCTCTACTTTTTGAATGGAGAGGGCCACAAGGAATAAACAAGAGGGAAGTGGGCAGAATACAAGCTATGTTAGGTCCCACAAAGATGGGAGAATATTGGTGACCCCCCATATGTCAGCTGGGTGATGACATTGTTCTTGACAGAGTAGGAGAGTTCTGGGAAAGTCTGTTCCTGGACATAGATAAAGGAATGAAAGAGGGGAACACTATTACCTCTGCAAAAGCCCATGTGTCTTAGCAGTGAGGCACCACTACACATCTTTTTTTTTGTTTTTGTTTGTTTGTTTGTCTTTTGGGCCACACCCGTTTGATGCTCAGGGGTTACTCCTGGCTAAGCGCTCAGATATCGCCCCTGGTTTGGGGGACCCTATGGGATGCTGGGGGATCGAACCGCGGTCCTTCCTTGGTTAGCACTTGCAAGGCAGACACCTTACCTTTAGCGCCACCTTGCCGGCCCCTACACATCTTTTTTTAAAGAACAATTCACTTTGGAGGGTGGTTTGGTCACAGCCAGCGACGCTCAGAGGTTACTTCTGGCTCTTCGCTCAGTAAACACTCTTGACAGGCTCAGGGAACCATATGAGATGCTAGGGATCAAACCAGGGTCAGTTGTGTGCAAGGCAAATGCCTTACAGCTGTTCTCTTGTGCAGAATTCTGAGCCTGCCTGGTTCACTTTCCATGCCTGTAGCTTATTCCAGACCTTACACAACTTATAGATGATGATGGTAACAGGTTTATACACTCTTCTCAGGAAAAACATCTTCCTAACATGGAGACATTCTAGGTCTTAGAAAGCACCTCTGTGAAGTCACCAGCCCTACTTCCTGAAAGCCCAGACTTGGAGCAGGCACACTTGAGAGACACAGCTGTCCTTTCTGCCTGCTGCCTGCCCTGTTAATGTCCAGGCCCATGTCCAGTCCTTTCCATCTCTTCTCCTTTGCTCCACATCAGCCACCTTCCCTGAGCTCCACAGAGTCTCCCTCATCTGAGCCACGCTGACATTTTCAAGTGGAATGTGGGCTCCTGCCATGGACAGCTAAGTACTCTCAAATCACATAATCTCAGGTAACAGCATGCTTGAGATAAGCCAGGAAGTGTCTCCAGAGGAAATGCGATCCTGCTCAGAGAACTTATTTTAATGGTTTAAACTTCTTCAGTAGAGTGCTGAGAGGGAAGACCCAAAACACCTGGGGTGCAGTGTCCAAAATCCAACTTTACTGATCTAGGAGTCAGGGGAGCCTTGTTGCACAGGACACCAATCCCTCCTTCCCAGACCCATACATACATGCAGATGATTGAAGCTCAGCCATAGAGATCACGGCAGAGCCAAACAACTCCTGTTTAAAGGAGGCAAACCTGGGTAGAGTTTTTTGTTTTTGTTTTTAGGTCACAGCTAGCAGCTCTCAGGGGTTACTCCTGGCTTTCTGCTCAGAAATTACTCCTGACAGGCTCAGAGGACCATATGGGATACCAGGATTCGAACTATCATTCTTCAGCATGCAAGTCAAACACCCTACATGCTATCTCTCCCTCTGTTTGTTTGTTTTATCTAAGTCTTAATTAAAGAGGGTGCAAAAAAGACCTTAGAGATGGTTTCAGGAAGCCAAGCATGCCAGCTCTTCAGCTTAGATGAGACTAGGCCTGCCCACAGAGCTGCAGGGACCACAGCCCTAGGAATGCAACCAATTTGCATTTCCACTAACAAGAAAACTTTGTGTTGCAGACAATTTCCCACTACCTCAAGAATTGAGAACAATCCAAAAGGCAATGAAGTTCTCTCTTTCTCTCTCTCTCTTACTCACTCACTCACACACACAAACCCTCACAACTTTCCCCACTCCTGAGTGTCATATTCTTCCTTCTCCAGGAAGAAGAACTGGGTGAGTGAGAAGGGGAAGGGGCTGGCTGCATTGTCTGCAAGTTGGACTGGTGGAAGATCCATGGACCAGAAAGGAATGAGTAGATGTGAAAGCTCACTTGTAAGTTCAGTCACCAATGCATATAGCAGATTCTAATTACTGGTTCAGTAAGACAAACTGAGGCTGGTTACTTTGAGCCCTGTGTTTTTCCTCCATGCTGCAACCTGCAGGCTGCAGTTCCTCTGAGTGAGCCAGTCAGGCATTTCCCTAGACAAGATAGGTGACAGGCGTCACTCACTGCAGGTTTCTGGGTTGTCTGAATGGTTCTGAAGTGTTCTAAATGCATGCATGATGGACAGGGGTACGGGTTAAGAGAACAGAGACATCCACCCTATTGCCATCATCTAAGTTGGCTTCTTTATTCTTTATTCTAACACCAATTAGCCAAAGGTCCGACAAATGGACAATCTCACTTCTGGGGGCACATTCTTCCTGCTGGGCTTTGCCACCACTTTGGAGCTGCGGGTGCTGCATGCTGCCATCTTCCTGCTGATCTACCTGGCTGCATTGCTGGGCAACCTGCTCATCATCACCATCACCACCAAGGACCACCACCTGCACACGCCTATGTACTTCTTCCTGGGGAACCTGTCTGTGCTGGACCTCTGCCTCATCTCTGTCACAGTGCCCAAGTCCATCGTCAGCTCTGTGATGAATGACAACACCATCTCCTTCCTCGGATGCATCTCTCAGGTCTTCTTCTTCTTCCTCCTGGCCACAACAGAGGTGGCACTGCTCACGGTTATGTCCTACGACCGCTATGTGGCTATTTGCCATCCTCTCCGTTACGAGCTCATCATGAGCCCTGGGGCCTGCAAGCAGATGGCGGCCTCCTCGTGGGCCAGCGGGGTTGTCAATGCCATGCTGCACACAACAGCCACCTTCTCGGCACCCCTGTGTGGGCCTCCCCAAGTGCAGACGTTCTTCTGTGATGTTCCACAACTGCTCGCCCTGGCCTGCTCCTACAACATCGGGGAACTGGTGATCATTGGGATCAGCCTGCTGCTGGACTTCGGCTGCTTCATGTGCATTGATTTTTCATATATTCACATCTGTTTGGCAGTGCTCAGGATGCGCTCACGTGAAGGCAAGTCCAAGGCACTGTCCACCTGCCTGCCTCACCTTCTGGTGGTCACCCTGTTTCTCTCCTCAGGCTTCTTTGCCTATTTGCGCCCTTTACCCAAGTCTCCGTCACTCCTGGACTTGCTGGTCTCCGTATTCTACACGGTGGTGCCACCCACCATGAACCCCCTCATCTACAGTATGAGAAACAAGGACATGAAGGCAGCACTGAAGAGACTAGGAAGGACTGGGCACCATACGTCATAGCAGAAGGGACGCTAACTTGTGCTTCCTCATCACTGCATAACCTGGTGTCTGAGAGAACAAACTCATGGAGCAGAGATCAAGACGAGGGGTGCTGAGCTTGTGAAGGTGTGGTATTGTGAAGGGGAGCAGTTAGGCTTGCCCCGGGGATGTAGAGATCTGCCTTTTCTATGACAGATGCTCAGGTGGCAGTAAGCTGGAACATCATGGAAATGAGATTTGCAAAAAGTGCCGGCCTGATGGTGCTGGTGATATTTGAAAAGCCACGAGGGATGGGGAAGTAGGGGGCTGCATGCTTCATTCTGAAATATAAGCAGTTTTGTGATAGATAAGGGCCAAAGCTGGGGTAATGCTGAATGGCTCAGTGGGGTCCCACAGGGCATAACTGAGCTACTTGTTCTTTTCCTGCATTTCTTTCTTGTTTTCTTTTTCCCCTCTCCCTTGCTCTCTCTGGAGCAGTTTTCTGGAGAGATGGAGGAGTGGGAAATTCCCTGTCTCCCTTTCTTCAGACAGAGATCCTTACTCAGGCCATAAGACCCAGTGCTGACTGCATGTCCCAGAGCAAGGACAAGGGGAGGGCAGAGCTCAGTACCAGGGCAATGTGGTAGCAGTAACTCTGGTGCCATGAAGAGCAGATGAAGCTGCCATTCACAGACTGATGAGGCGCAAATCCCAAAAAGGAACATCATCACAAGCGATGGGACAGCAAGTTTTCCCTTAAGCAGCAAAATTTAAAGGGGCTAGAAGCAGCTGACCTGGGCCTAGAACTGCCACTAGCAATCTGGGCTTTGTCCTGAGAGGTCATGAGGAAGGTATGAGAGGTTGGGGCAACAGAGGGTTGACACATTGCAAAGGGGCTTAGAACATGACACCCAAAGAGGGGGAAGTTTGGGAAGCAGTTTCCCCATATAAAAAGAAGTTAGGCGGGTGGGGAAGGGGGCATAGAGATAGCACACTTGCTTGACATGCAGTTGATCTCTAATCTCTCATATCCCATGCCAGGAGTGATTACGAATGAAGAGACCAAAGTAAGATCCAAGCACCAGCAGACTGGCACAAAAAAACAGAAAGACAAAAAGAAAGCAAAAAAAAATTAAGGGAAGTAGGGTGGGAGGAAGAGAGGGAGGAAAAAATAAGAAAAAAATAAAAGAAAGTGAAGCAAGTCACTTTCTTTTTTTTTTAATCAAGAGCAAACTCTGGGCATATAAAAAATAAAATAAATTTGGCCCAAAATAAAATTACATTTAAATTAATGCAAATATGTGTGTCACTTTTATTGATCACCTCTTTAACATTTCCGGATGTTTCAAGAGTCAGCCCAATGTGTCCCTCCCAATACTTGTTTCTTAGGGCTCAGTGCAGCCTGTGGTCCAGAGAAGACTTGGCAGAATAAAGACATCAATGCACAATATACCTATTTTTTCTTTCCATGGAGTTTATTGTCTTTGTCTTTAAAGCATGTACTAGCTCATCTGTACTGTTTGTTATGGGTACATTTTTGATGTGTACACACACACACACACACACACACAAAGTTGTCAGTCTAAAAGAATTAAATTCTTAATGAAATTCAACAATATTCTACTCAGTATTGACATTAAGAATTAAGGCAACTTGGTGGTTCAAATTTGAGTCTACAAAGCCTATTTCTGCATTTTTCCAGGGCAATGGACTGAGAGATTTTTTGTAATGGTCCAATCCTGTGTACCTGGATAGTTTTCATCACAAGTGACTATTTTCTGCAGACATAATCAAGGCACTAACCAATTTTTGAAACTTAGGCAATATAGATAGATGCCTACTGTCTGGGAAAACTTGCTCATGTGGTCAGCTCACTCACATCACACACTCAATCAAGGCTACTCTGTACATACATAAATGCATATATCTGGTCCCATACATGGCATCTAGGCTGGTGGATCTTCCCTTCAAACCAAAAGAAGTATACTAAGCATCATATTTGAAATGCTTTATGCTAGGCAAAATAGTTCAAAGGCTCATGCCATGAATCATGCCCATACCTACAAATAAAACCAGCTAGTGGTCCCGGAGAAGGAGAGACCCCAAGGCAGTCAGGGTGGGTAGTTGGGTTGCTTTAGTCACATCTTAAAACGTTCATTCTCATAAGGGACCCTTCACAACGTGACTGGAAGACAAAGAGACAAGAAGTGTCCCTGCTTTTAATGGTGTGCAGCTTTGTTTGGGCTGAAATGATAATTTACTACTCTGTTAGCAGAATACAGAATAACAGCTAAAGGGAGAGGAAAGGAAAGGAAACCATTTCTAAAGAAGATTGTCCAGGGCTTTAGAGAGTCACCCACCCTTAACTACAGGCCTACCAGCAGTGTTCCCAACCCTCAGTACCTGTGTGCAGTCCCTGCCCTGCACATTGGCCCACAAACCAGCCATTAGAACCAAGGTAGTCGAGCACTGGGTTTGCCTTTCTGCACCTGTGACTGGTCTGGCATGCAGACTGGCAGTTGAAGGCCATTTCCCTACAGCACCTCACTCCCACGTGAGCATTTATCAAAGCACTCCATTTTCTAGTTCATCCCCCAATCACTTCACTCTTTCTGTCATCCCCGGAACAGTCCCTAAAACACACACCTTCCAAGTACTGCTTCCAGAGCCCCATTCTTCATATCACCCTCAGTCACCCTGATGGCACCCCAGTTGCTGGGTCTTCTAAGCATCCTATTCTGTAACCCTTTATAAGCCCTACAGAACCTTATTCTCATCTCAAGGACCCCATAGCACACCATTTCCTGTTACCCTAAGCACTCCCTATAGTACCCATTCCCTGTGACCCCTATGTAGCACTTCATTCCATGTCACCCTTAAGCACCCTCTCTAGCACCTTGTTTCCTGTTACCTCAAGCATCCCTCATAGCTAATAAGCCCCTATTGCACCCCATTCCAGATCATCCACAAGCATGCCCTGTAGCACCCTATTCTCTATCATTCAAGCATCCCTTATAAGGGGTACCTAATTTCCTAAACCCAGATGCATTCCCTTCTGTGCCCCACTCCTGTTCTGCTGTAGCCACCCTCCCCTATCTGGGAAGAACTATGAGGCCATCATCTGTGACAGGTCTAAGATTTGTGAGGATGACTGTGAGGATGACTCTGAGAGCCTATTCACAGCCTGGCTTGCAGGGCTGCTGCTTCTGGTGGAGTAGACTGTGTGGGTACAGAATCACACCTGCTCAGGTGGGCAAGTACTATGCTTATGGCGAAGGATGTCCCTGACACAGCATCCTATGTGTGAGGTGTAGGTGACAGCTTAGTTCACATGACTTTTGAGAGATGTATGCGTGTCCCCAGAATTCATGCTCTCAGATCTTGTCCTGCCACAATTGTTCAAACTGCTTCAAGATCCAAGGCATAACCTTCCCCTCTTAAGTCTAGATCATTGCCAGAAGGAAACAGAATATCTCCGCTCCAGGGCCTGTGCCCCTTCACTGTGGAGTGGCATAGGAGTGCCTGTAGGTGAAGCCTGACAATGACAATCAGTCACCATGGAACGACCAAGACCCTGGAGGCAACTGACAGCTCTCACACACTCAGAATGCATCTATGCTGCAGCCCACCATGCCTCCCTCTTGTGAGTGTGGAAAGCACCAGCCTTGAGGGTCTCTGCCTTTATCTGCATACAAGTGTGTAGATGCAACATATCCACGTGACCCCAAGAAAGCTGGGCACATACCACCTCAACCCTCCCTGGGCTCCTGCTGATTGCGGAGAGCCTGGCCTCGTCCCAGCAAGCTGCGGAATGCTCGCTGCATGTCCCGGTTTCTCAAACTATAGATAAAGGGGTTTAGCAGGGGTGTTACCATGGTGTACATGATGGCTGACAGGGTGTCCCTCTCAGGGGTATGTGAGGATGATGGGCTGAAGTAGACTGCGATGGCCGTGCCATAGAACAGTGCCACCACTGCCAGGTGGGAGCCACAGGTGGAGAAGGCTTTCTGCTTGCCCTGACGGGAGGAGACTCTGAGGACAGCTGCAGAAATGAAACCATAAGAGATGAGGATGCAGACAAATGGCGTGAGAGCCAGCAGGCCTCCCACTAGGAAAATGACCAGTACGTTGGTGGAGATGTCAGAGCAGGAGAGCTGCAGCAGAGGGTTGAGGTCGCAGAAGAAATGGTGGATGACCTTGGAGGCGCAGAAGGACAAGCGGGCCATGAGGGCTGTATGGAGGAGGGCATGTAGGCCAGCAAGCACCCAGAGCCCCACCACCAGCTGAACGCATAGGCGCAGAGTCATGATACTGCTGTAGTGCAAAGGGTGGCAGATGGCCACATACCTGTCATAGGCCATCAAACACAGCAGCAGGCTATCCATGTTCACAAAGGAAATGAAGAAGAAGAGCTGGGCTAGACAGCGGGCAAAGGAGATGGTCCTGGAGCCCGTTAGGGTGTGTACCACCATCTGAGGAATGGTGGTAGATGAAAAGCAGGCATCCACAGAGGCCAGGTTGCTGAGGAAGAAGTACATGGGTGTGTGCAGGTGGGAGTCACAAGCAATGGCCAGAATGATGAGTGTGTTCCCCAACACAGTGACCAGGTACATGCAGAGGAACAGCACTGACAGGCCATGCTGCTGCTCAGCCGGGATGGACAGGCCCAGAAGGATAAAGTCCCCCATCAGGGTTAGATTGGTCTTCTCCACTGTTCCCATCTATAAGAGCAAAAAAGTAAGCATAGGGGAGTTTTACTTTGCAAGGACATTGCGCATGCATGTGATGTGAGAACTTGTGTTTGTGTGTACATGCGTGGATGCATGTGTGACTATCTCAGAATTATTCTTTTTTAAAATTTCATCTATAATTTTTTTCTTTATTTAAACATCTTGATTACATATATGGTTGTGATTAGGTTTCAGTCATGTAAAGAACACCCCCCTTCACCAGTGCAACATTCCCACCACCAATGTCCCAAATCTCATAATGATTCTTGCTGTCCCTTGGTGCCTTATCTCAACAATGCTTTGCTCAGATATTCAGAGGCATGCTGGTTTTTGGATTTTCAACTTCTTTGAAGAAAGATTTCCTCTCTCACATAAAATGTCACTTTGGCCATTGTGGGTATCCCCTCTCCCAACTTCTTGTTTATCCCACCTGAATGATCAGAACAGTCCACACCTAGAATGGGTGGGTAGAGGAGTCAGCTTGGAGGGAGAGAGGATAAGAGAGAGAGAGAGAGAGCCAGAGAGTGGAAGAGGCTCAAAGATGATTAAACAGTAGCTGCCAGGGGTCTGGAACTGAGCAAGGGAGTATGTAGAGCAGCAGAAAAGGAGACAAAGAGAGTTCTGGAGAAAAAGATGAGAGAGAAAGACCTGGCTTAGGAGCAGCAGAGAGAATAACAGGCAGAGAGCCAGATGAAAAGCAGCAGAGAGAAACTGCTTGAATAAGCTGAGCATAGAAGCCATGTAAGGAAATGCACATGACAGATAGGACTTGAGAATAAATCAAGCTGACTCCAATGAAACTTTACCTGACTGCTTGTGAATTATTTCTCCACCATTTGTCTGCATCTCCAGACCAGCAAGTGGAAGGGGCTACAGACGTCTTGCTGAGGAACGCCTCATCCAGACACATGGATATTAGACTTTATATTTTATATTAAAACAACAGGCCACAATAGAAAGCAATTTATATTGCTTCTAAGATTTCATCTGACTACACATGCACTGACTTAGGTGTTTGTATTAGCCGCCATGACACTTGCTCTGCCCCTGAGGGAGTGAATGTTTGCTTTCAATGCGCAATCCCTGTCCTGACCACAGCTGAAGTGTTTCCCAGGACAACAGAGCTCACTGCAACCTCCTTTCTCTTTAGAAGAGGAAGTCCTGGTCACAAACAACTCCAACACTCTGTGCCTTGGGTCAGCTTTGGGTCCTTGGCCCCTGATGGCAAGGCAGTCTCTGCAGTGTCTCTGTCCCTAAAGACAGAGACCGGTGCTCCAGTCTCTGTTGAACATGAATGTTGCTGAAATCTGTCCTCCTTACTGTCCTATAGGGAGGGACTCTGCCCAAAGTCAGTGCTCTTTTCCCTGTCCAGCACAATAGTAGCCAAAGCTGGCACTCAGGAATGCATTATCAGAGAAGTTCCTGACTCCTTTCTCTAGAGGACAGAGTTACCTCCTCTGCCTATCCCATGGCCTGAACTGCTGCTGCAACCTCTCTGAATGTTCCAAATCTACACCTCCTTGAGAGCTCAAGGAGTACTTTCTGTCTTTGTGCTACTGAGCCATTATGAAGCCTTTGTGTCTAGCCTCACTGAAGAGAGCCTGAAGCGACCTACTGCAGCCCCCTGTCAATCCTACCCACTTTCCTCTTTGCTCCCAAAGCCTCTCATTCCCACCCTCAGACACAAAAGGAAGAAATCAAAAAGACCTTGGGGTTAGACAATGAGCATGTCTGGAGCCTGTAGTTTCCATGACTGTAAGCTTCAAGAGTAGAGAAACCTTGTATCTCTTAGTCCAGGTAATTCACTCTCTAATTTTTCAGTTACATACTGTGCCTATGCAAAAACAAAACAAAACAAAACCAGCCAACCAACAAAAACAAACAAAAAACCCCAACCCCACAAAACCTTGCCACACCAGCACTCTTTCCTTTTCTCCCTTTTATTTCTTTCTTGTTATTTTGTTCAGTTATTGTTTGCTGTTGCTGTTGTGGTTTTTGTTGTTGCTTGTTTTATTTTTTTCCTTTCTTCTTTTAACTTGATATTGATAACTCCTAGATGGACTCCTCCTAGCTTTCTTTCTTTCTTTCTTTTTCTTTTTCTTTTCTCTCTTCTCCCCTCCCCAAAAGAACCAAAGAACTCGAATCATCTTGTTCTGCCTCATAAATTGAGGGGGAAAACTGGCTGGTACCAGGAGCAAACAGTCGCATGAACATTTAGTGACAATAAAAAATGATCAGACCTAAATACCAAAACCAAAGTCAACAATAGAATCAAGATATCCAATCTACAAGAAAAGGAACCTGTTACACTAGCAGTTCGGGTGGCAAAGGGGGAGGTATGGGATGCATTATGGGAACAGGGCAGAGGAAGGTCAACACTGGTGGTGGGAACAACCCCTATTAACTGTCACTATGTGCCATAAATATAACTATGAAAGATTTTCAAGGCACATTGGTCACAATAAAAATTTTAAGAAAAGGAAGAAATCACTTCTTGAGAGTGATATCCCAGATAAGGGTGTCCTGAAGGACTGGATCCCTTCTGGATACAGTATTAACCATATAACTGTATTCAAGAGTCACTCCAGTAGTGCACAAGGGACTGCATGGTGCTGAAGGTTGAATCTAGACCTCCAATATTCAAATTCTGTGCTTAGTCCTGAGCTATCTCTCTGGCCCATCAGCCAAGACCCCCCCTTTTCTTTTTGGTCACACCCGGCACCTTTTTTATAAATCAACTTTGCAATGCTCCTTTCAATGCAAGCCTAACCAACACACCTAATTTCTCTGATGTCTATTTCATCAGTGATGCATTGCTGGCTAAATTTTTGTTTTAATTTTTGGACCACACCCAGTAGTGCTCAGTGGTCACTTTAAATTCTGCACTCAGGACACTCCTGGTGGACTTAGGACAATACTGGACACCAGGATTGAACCCAGGTTGGTTGCATGCAAGACTAGTACCCTTTATCTTCAGCCCCATAGACAGAATTTTTATTTATGATATTGTATCCTTACTATGCAACACTTACATGCATATAGAGTGCAATGTAATTTTTACATTGGTGTAAATTAGTGCTTCTGGAAACAATGAATTAAAAAAGCCTGATTTATTTCTCTACACTCCACATATAAGTTTGATCATCCTGTGTTTGGCCTTCCACCTTTGAATTATTTGCTCAGTGTGATATGACATGTAGATGAAGCTGATAATGTCGGGTCCAGGGTGAGTCTGGGAGGAGCTTAGGGAATGGTGGAAAGACGGAGAATGGGCGCATAGTAATGAACTTCCTGGAGCGACTTCAGAGAGATCACTCTATTACAAGGGGGAAGGAATATTTAAATAGCTATACAACCAATAGGGAAAGCAGGATTTACCTGGACACAGAAGACTGAACAAAGAGAAATGAAGGCCCTACTGGTCAGGTGTACATGTAGCATATCATGTCTGGGAACATGACCAATCAGGGTTAGGTTGGGGGAGCGGGAAAGCACAGGCTATGAGCTCAGTTGCAACATGCCAGATGTTTGCTCTAATATGCGTTCATCTACCTCTCCCCATACTAGGGTGGGAGTTGCCTCGACTTATAGGTTTCCTCCTTTCAAGAGCTCCCTTCAGCAGGTGTGAGAATCTGCCCTGCCAGAGTGGATATCTTAACAGACTCCAAGCCTGTCTTTGAAGGACCCAGACTATAGTGACACCTTCCAATTCCAAGTTGCTGTGAACTGCATGCATTTTCTTTTCTTGTGGCTTCATAGTATTTCATCGTGTGTAGGAATCAAACTTATTATTTAGTTTTTTGGACCATACCCGATGACACTCAGGGGTTACTCCTGGTTATGTGCTCAGAAATCGCTCCTGGCTTGGGGGACCATATGGGGCACCAGTGGATCAAACTGCAGTCAGTCCTAGGCTACCATCAGCAAGATAGATGCCTTACTGCTCCACGCCACTGCCACAGGGAATCACACTTATTTATTCATGTGAGAGTGACAGATTAGTGGGGTAGAAGTGGGGGAAATTGGGCTGCCTGAAATAACATGACAGTATAAATGGAGGGTCTCAAGCACTTTGGTAGAGCTAAGGGAGGTCACAGTCTGCATCATAACCATAAATATCAGTGAGATTGAGACAGCGGTGAAAGAAAGGGACTGCTGAACCTGAGTGGACAGAGTGATGAGGGGAGGGTCATGGATACTTCTGAGGCACACCAGGAAGGCAGTAATTTTGTACACCATTGCCAGAACCTTAAACACCAAAATAAACTATCACAAAAATAATTTTTTGTTGTTTTTGTTTTTGGGCCGGTGATGCTCAGGGGTTACTCCTGGCTATTCACTCAGAAGTCGCTCCTGGCAGGCACAGGGGACCATATGGGGAACCGGGGGATCGAACCATGGTGAAAATAAAAAAAATTTTAACTGAAAATAAAACTGCTTAGATGTAACATTTTGGAGAAATCACATGGTTCTGCCTAATATCACTTTCTGCAAAGAATATCTGAATCCTGGGAAGACAGTTTGTTCTCCATCATCTCAAAGCACATCGCATAAAATAGCTTTTTGTTCTCAATTTGCACTTTTGGACTATACCTGGCAGTGCTCAGGAGTTACTCCTGGCTCTGTGCTCAAGGGGTCTCCTGGCAATTCTCGAGGGACCACATGGGATACTGTGGATCTAACCAAGGATGGCTGCATGCAATACAAATGTCCTACCTGCTGTGCTATCACTCTGGCTCTTAATCTACACATTACAGTACTTAACGGCGTCATTGAAATGTTTGTGTTAAAACTTGAGATACTAAACTTAAGAAGTCCTCACTCTAGTAAAAGACAGTATCTGTACATACCCGATTATTGAGGCCTTCCTCCACCTGGACCTTCCCTTTCAAAGGCATGCAAGAGTCAATGTACAAATGCGGGCAGGAGAGTCAAGGGGCCTCTCTGAGCAGGGAGCAGTCACCTACTATTGCAGGAGGGACTCTTTCCTGACTCCCATTTGTTTCTGTATGTCCTACTCCCCAGAGCCCAGGGCCCTTGGGGTTGGCCCATGTATGAGTGTTCCTTTTAATGACTTGGGTCTCTTTAGTAATTAATTTATCCCTATTTTAGAAGGAGGGGGTGTTTATCTTATAGAAAATAGAACTTGGGGGAATGAACCTAAGAAAATACAGAGAGTGATCTCAAGTGTCTATCTTCTTTAGGCCATGGTCACCCCAGACTTTCCCTCCTGTTCTCCAGACTCAGATCTACTTTAGCTTCACTCTTGGGCAATACATCATCTGATTTTGCTGTTTGTTATAAATATGTTTGTGCACATATATACATACTTATGTATCTTTGGGGAAGCCTGTTGAAACCTGCAAAATCACCCTACATGCCATATATCCAATCACAGGTGAACAAATCTGAATCAGTGTCACACATGAAATAATCCAAACCAGGCTGAGGGTGAAACACGTGTAGTATGGCAGTCTTCTACCTCATAGAGAGCAAGCTACCTGCTAGAACTGACAATTTTTTTGGCCCATGCCTAGAACTGCCATTTTTATTGAGTACAGAGACCCTACCCTTTGTGGGGCAGTAAAGACAGTATAAAGACAGATAGCTTAGGGCCAGGCATCTCAAACTCAACTTACCTGGGGGCCACAGGAGGCAAAGTCGGGTTGATCCTTGAGTGCAAAGTCAGTATTAAGCCTTGAACATTGGGGGTGCGACCCAAACAACTAAAACAAAACAAAACTAAAAAAGATTCCTCTAGGGCAGAGTCACAAAATGTTGTATGGAGGGTCGCAAACGGCCCACGAGCCATTAGTTTGAAACCCCTGAGGCTATCCTGAGCCGGTCCCACCCAAGTTTACAAGTAAGACAATATTTACTTGTAAGTAAGACTATTTTGGGGGTAAATTCAAGTTGCAAACAAACGTACAAAGGAATCAGGGATGATCTTTTTCTAAAGTAAAATATGGTGCAACTTGACAGAAGTCATTTTTGTATTTTTTTTTTGGAGGGATGCACCCATTAGTGCTCAGGGCTCAATCCTGGCTCTGCATTCAGTTATCGCTCCTGATGGGCATTGGAAAACTGTATGGAGCACTGATGGTTCAATTGTGTATGTAAGACAAGTTAAACAACCACTTTACCTACTGTATTAGCTATCCAGCCCCCAAAAAGATCTTTAACACATGGGCATGTTTTGTACCTCCAATATTGTCAAAGTTCTATATGTCATTCAGCATTGTTTTGTATTTTTCAGTACAGAATTGCTTCATGATTAACTATTCACAAATTAATTCTAAGTTTTTCATAAATTTTGATGCCATGGCAAATATTTGCTTTCACAAACTTTATTTTTATTATGTAGCACCAGAAGATATAAAATTTGTTTGTCAACAACTTTGTATTTTTTAGAATTACTGAATTCAGGCATTTTATAAAGCCTAGCATTTGAGATGTACAGTTCCTGGGGAAATATCTAGAGAAGGAACAAGAACTTGTTTCTATGGTGTGAGATTACATCTCAGTGTTGTTTTGATTTGCATCTCCCTGATGGTTAGTGATATGGAGCATTTTTATGTGCCCTTTGGTCATCTGTAATTCTTCTTTGAGAAAATTGTTAATTTCTTCTCCCCATTTTTGGATAGTGTTAGGTGTTTTTTTTTCTTGTAAAGTTCAATAAGCGCCTTGTTTGTCTTAGATATACACTCCATATCTGATGGGTATTGGGTAAATAGTTTCTTCCATACAGTGGGTGGCCTTTATATCCTCATCACTGTTTCCTTTAAAGTGTAGTTGCTTTTCAGTTTAATATAGTTCCATTTGTTTATCTTCACTTCCACTTGCCTAGTCAGCAGTATTTCAGCCTTAAAGATGCCTTTAGCTTCACTGTCTTGGAGTGTTCTGTCTAGGTTTTCCCTATGTACCTTATGGTTTTAGGTCTGATATTAAGGTCTTTGATCCATTTTGATTTGACCTTTGTGCATGGTGTTAAGGGACATTGGTGCTGGGAATGTTGTACCAAGGGGGGTGTTCTTTACATGACTGAAACCCAACTGCAATCATATTTGTAATCAAGGTGTATAAATAAAGATATTTAAAAAGAAGAGGACAGGCGAATCTGAATCTACGCCTGCACAGTGGGCCTGACTGTGAAAAACCGTGAGTGCTGCCTGTGTGTGTCTTCTCCTGTCCTGTCGCCTGAACCTCTTGGGAGTGGGCCAAAAACAGCTCCAAAAAACTCGTTCTCCCAGTGGTCCATTCTAGGGCGGGAACGCCCAGGAACTCCTTCATAGCATGAAAACTGGCTAGAAGCAATAGTTTGCAAAAGCCAGGTCCCCTGTTTATGACATCAGGCTGGGAAAATCTGTGAATCTGAATCTATTCCTGCCCAGTGGGGCCTGACTGTGAAAAACTGTGAGTGCTGCCTGTGTGTCTCTCTCCTGTCCTATCACTGAACCTCTTGGGAGTGGGTCGAAAAGAGGCTCCAGTTCGCTACGTGGCCATGTGCTCTTTCTAAGGAAAGAACATCATCACAAAAAGAAGAAAAAAATCACACTAAGGACAGTGCTGGATCACTGAAGCCCAGCATTTCTCTCTGGACTGTTTTCTCTGCTGTGTGCTCAGGCCTAAAATTTGATTCTGTGCGAGGTTTCATCCACGGAGGGCTCCACTCCCTTGTAGGCAAATCAACCCATCCAGAAAGGGCAGAGCCAGAGGTGTGTGGCTGCGTACATCATTTAGCCAATGAATACCACCACTACATGTAGAAAAACCCACAATACAAATGTGACAATGGGGAAACAATGCAGGCCAGCTTCAGACATAGAGAACGAAGATGACAATTCTGATGACCAGATAATGACCAACAAACTAATCAATCTCTCAGATAAGGACTTTAGAAAAGCAATATGGAAGATGCTCAAAGAACTCAAAGAAACCATGGATCGAGTTGAACAGAACACTAATAAGAACCAAGAAAATATGAAGACAGAAATCACAAAACTCCAAACTGAAATAACATGCCAACTAACAGGCCTGAAAAACTCAGTAAATGAATTGAATGACAAAATGGATAAGCTCAACACCAGGGAAGCAGAAGCTGAGAATGGAATTGGTGCCAACAGTGTTGGCGGGGATGTGAAGAGAAAGGAACACTTATCCTCTGCTGGTGGGAATGCTGTCTAGTTCAACCTTTATGGAAAGTGATATGGAGATTCCTCCAGACACTGGAAATCGAGCTCCCATACAATCCAGCTATACCACTCCTAGGAATATACCCTAGGAACACAAAAATACAATACAAAAATCCCTTCCTTACACCTATATTCATTGCAGCACTATTTACCATAGTAAGACTCTGGAAACAACCAAGATGCCCTTCAACAGACGAATGGCTAAAGAAACTGTGGTACATATACACAAAGGAATATTATGCAGCTGTCAGGAGAGATGAAGTCATGAAATTTTCCTATACATGGATGTACATGGAATCTATCATGCTGAGTGAAATAAGTCAGAGGGAGAGAAAAACGCAGAATGGTTTCACTCATCTATGGGTTTTAAGAAAAATGAAAGACATTCTTGCAATAATAATTTTCAGACACAAAAGAGAAAAGAGATGGAAGTTCCAGCTCACCTCATGAAGCTCACCACAAAGAGTGATGAATTTAATTAGAGAAATAACTGCATTTTGAACTGTCCTAATAATGAGAATGTATGAGGGAAATGGAGAGCCTGTCTAGAGTACAGGCGGGGGTTGAGTGGGGAGGAGGGAGATGTGGGACAATGGTGATGGGAACGTTGCACTGGTATGGGTGGTGTTCTTTACATGACTGAAACTCAAACACAATCATGTATGTAATCAAGGCGTTTAAATAAAACATATTAAAAAAAGAAGAGCACTGAGTTCATGTAGTTGATCAGTTTAACCAAAATCACTTGTTGAAGGGCTTTTCTTGTTGGATCTTACCTTGCTCCACTTTGTGTTTCTTTACCCTTCATAAATATGAATTGATCACATACCTGGGAGTCATTTTTTTTTGCTTTTGGGTCACACCGGCAGTGCTCAGGTGTTACTCCTGGGCTCTATGCTCAGAAATCGCCCTTGGCAGGCACAGGGGACCATACAGGATGCCGGAATTCAAACCGCAGTTCTTCTGCATAAAAGGCAAACTCCTTACCTCCATGCTATCTCTCCGGCCCTCTGGGGGTCATTTTCACAATACTCAAATCTATTTAATTGATCTGAGGATCTGCCTTTATTCCAATCAATGCTGTTTTAATGACCACTGCTTTATAGTACTGTTTAAAGTTGGGAAAAGTGATTTTTTCCATCTTTTTAATGCCTAGTATTTCTAACTATGAACATTTATTTCTTTATATAAATTTCAGGAGTGTCTCATCTACTTCTCTGACAAACATCAAGGGAAATTTTTAAGAGGGATTGCATTAATTCTGTATTAACATCTGTACAGCACAAGGGACTCTCATTTACTTCTGGTGGGAATGTATACTGGTTCAGCCTTTTTGGAAAACAATATGGGACATTTCACAAAAAGCTAGAAATTGAGCTTCTTTTAAGACCCAGCAATAATATTCCTAGGGGTATATCCCAGGAACACAAAAACGCAATACAAAAATGCCCTCTACACTCTTATGTTCATTGTAGCACTATTTACAATAGACAGAATCTGTAAACAACCCAGGTGCCAACAACAGATGAGTGGCTAAAGAAATTGTGGTATAGCCACACAATGGAATACTATGCAGCTCTTCAGAAAAATTAAATCATACAATTTTCTTATACATTGATAAACATGGGTATTATTATACTGAATGAAATGAACCAGAGGGAAAGGGATATACATAGAATAGTCTTACTTATTTTGTGGGATATAAGAAAAACAAGAGATAATTTTATAATAACATTCATAGACAATAGAGATGAAATGAATCAGGAGATCCAGCCCAGGATAGGGAGCTTGTCACAAAGGGCAGTGAGTGTAGGTAGAATAGAGAAGGATTTATTATATCAATGATAGTTGGAATGTATTACTCTGGACAAGAACTCAGTGCTGAAAGGGAGAAAGTGATATGCAAGCACCCCTCCATTAACAAATATTCCATTGTGTAGATACTTTTTCAATAACAATATTGCAAATCACAATGTCTAAAAACACAAGAGAGAGAAAGAGAAGGCAAATGAGTGCGTGAGAAAGAGAGGAATATCTATCATAGCGGCAGGCAAGGGGAAGGAAGCAGGCAGGAGAGAAGCTGAGGACATTGGTGGTGAGAAATGTGTACTGGTCAAGAAGTTTGAACATTGTATGACTGAAACTCAAACCTGAACAACTTCCTAACTGTATCTCACGCTGATTCAATAGCATTTATTTGTTACAATAAAGGTTTTGGAAGCCTTGACTGCTGCAACCACTCCACAAATGCAGGTGCCATGCCTGTAGTCAACCAAATGTATAGACTGACTGTTCTCAAAAGAGATATAAACCAACATGCAAAAAACCATAGGTTTCCCTGATCACATAGCTGAAAGCTGACAGTTTTGGGAGAAAGGGCAGGCCAAGTCCCGCCCTGCTGAAGCCATGCCTACTCTACTCATTACCCAAACACAGTTTTGCTAATACCTCTTCTTCACCACTCATTGATGGCTCTCTGCAGAGCCACCAATCTAGGCATGCCTGTATTTAGGCTGACAGCTTCAGAGCTGTTTTTGGAATGTGTATGGACACTCTCCCCTGCTTTCTTGTATTTCCATAAGCCCTGGTAGCTAAAAGCATGCTCCACAAAAGGCAAAGTATCAAAAACAGTGCTTAGAAGTCCTGAACTATGTAGCCACATTTGCAGCCACACAACAATGCCTTTGTTAAAAAATTATTGTGGACTGGAGGAAACACACTAATTTAGATACCAATGTTGTGGCCCACCAGGGACCCCGACCAGCGGGTAAACTTGGGGACCACGTCTGTTATTCGCAGTTCTCGAAGAGGAAATCCGGCCTGAAATAGAAGAGGGGACTGGGAAAATAAAGAGACTCGAGACGAAAGGGTCCGATCAGGAGTCCATTTAATGAAGGGAAAAATAGACCTTTTATAGAAAATGCCAAACAAGGAAA